>WSZQ02000006.1:2946141-3002790 GCA_019419845.2 Weissflogia rhopalogaster
AGAAATTGTCGAATATTTTACGAAAATTTTCGTAAGCATAACTATGAATAATGAATGTCAATGAAATTATCGTTTTTTTAAGAAATTTAGATGCTAGACTTCAATCTAATCATCACAAAATTTCATACTTATTCATGTAAATATGTTTTTACACAGTTTTAATAATAATATACGGCATTTTGTGAAACATTGACGTCAATAATGACGCTTGGCATCTTAGAAAAATGTCTCAAATTGCACGTGCATAATTACATGATTACACTCGACTAATTACGAGAACAAAATGAATAAAGTGCAATGACTAAAGTATGGTACAAAGTGTTAGGAAAGAAAAAGAAAGTGCTAACGGTATAGTGTTAAGGTACACGATATGATTCACTTGATTCACGCTATTCGCAATTTTCTTTTGTTTCCTCGAATATGAGCATGTTTTATGTGTAAATGTCAGTGTGTGTGTTACAATTCCGCGAGCAGCACAATACACGACTGCGTAAATACTGTCAGGTGTGTAAAATTCAAACTACATTCATGATTACTGCGGTGTACATAACGGTAATGTAATTAGCTTTACAAACATCGCGAAAATGAATGAGCATGAATGTTTTTTTTTCGAAATACAGTTAATAAAAATCCATTAAAATCTTATCTTTTTTATGGAAAAAATAGAAATGTTCCAATTTTTAATTTTATAGTGATGCATAAACCATTACGTTTGATGATACGTAATGGCTTAGACACCTTCCCCCTATCTTAGCCAGCCCCCACGTTTCCGCGTATATCCTCTCCACACACGCCACCAATTTCTCCTCTACCTCTCTCCTCCGCAGGCACTCTACCAGCTTTCGCGGATCATCGTGTCGTACGCTGCCCTCAAATCTAGGAAGGCGGCACATATTTTCCCCCTGTTCCCACTATCTGCTCCACCTTCCTGGCCAATGTTACGATTTGGTGTCTGGTCCCTCTGCCATTACGGAAATTCCCATGTGTCTCTGGCAACAACCCCTTAGCCTCGCACTCCTCGTACAGCCTCATTGCAACCATAGTTGCCATCACCTCATACACGTAGCCCATCACCATAATTCCTCTGTAGCTCGCTGGGTCTGATTTGTCTCCTCCCTTATATACAGGCATCATCACACCTGTCCTCTCTTTCCCCTCTGCCGACCCATTAACCTCCCTCCATTCCCTCCCTCGGCAACATTTCCACTATCTCCGCCTTCAGACCGTTCAGTCCCGCTGCCCTCCCCTTTTTCACGCTCTTTATTGCCGCCCTCATCTCTACCATCTCAAACTCGCCTCCCCTACCTGGAATATCTCCCCTCCTTTTCTACTCACTGTCCCTCCACCGCTTCATGTCCTTTCCCCCTCAGTAACTTCCAAATTGCCCCGACCTTCCCACATTCCCGCTCCTTCATCTCTAACCTGGCTAGGAACTCCCTCTTCTTGTGTTGCATTAGCTGTTGCGTTTCCTTCCGTCTCTCCGTTATTATATGCCCTGTCACTGCTCCATCTCTTTACCACCCTTCTCACTCATCGTCCTCGACATCCGACCACCAACTCGACGGGGAAATTTAAATAAGGAAAACTCCACTTCCAATGGCAATATCAAGTTATTTTTACAACCACAATAAATTAAGTACTCGTACAATCATTCAATTAATGACACAATACATACATATTTATCAATCTTTATACTTCACATTTTCCTTATTGATTGATAACACATCAATTGCAATTTAATCACTTTATCTTTTAGATAAGCAATTGCTATTTTTCTGATAAAATATAAGGAATAAAAGAAAATAAATCAAAATAATCAAACGTACCTCAAAAACCAACATTGTAACTTCCAGCACGTTCCTTGGGTAGTAAAATTATTAAATAAGCACTACTTATTAAACTTGTATCGATAATATAAATTGTTTATTTAATTTTATAAAAATTTAAAATTTTAAAAGTCCTAAAACACTGTTTTGACGTTTATTTAAGAAACTTTGATAGAACACTTGATAGTTAACTAAATGTACAGGTAGAAATTTGTCTACTTATACTACTTGTATTTAGAAGTAGTCAGAAGTCAGTTTGGAGAAGTCAATTCGCGAATAAATGCAAGTTGCGCGATTTGCTGGTGGCGAGGAGAGCGCGTCCGCTACTTAGCATCGTCGACGCGCGACTAAATCGAGCTACGGTGAAACAAAACGCTGCGAGCACCGCGGGCCGACCGACTCGTGGACGACGTCGACAAAAGAGACTTTCCAGGCCGTCCGACGCGCCCGATGTTTTCTACGTATCGCCGGTAGTGCGATTTATTCTTGCGTTGAAGTCTGTTAATCGTTCAGACCGTCGGAGTAGCGGCCGATCCGTCCAAGCAGTTGTTGCCTTCGCGTTTTATTGCACTTTGTGGTTTACTCATATTTTCACTAGACATGCATGCAAGACAATCGCACAACACATTATTATGCTGTCTGTAATAAATATAATAGTTTGTTTGGATTGAACAAATGCCAGCAAGTTGAAGCGTGTAGCCTTATCAGCTGGACGCGTTTTATTTTTCGATTTGACTTAGACTCGTAGTCGTAGGCTCGCTTTGATTGTGATAACAAAAAATAGCATTGTCACACTCATACTAGTTGCAGTTAGCGATTGTGATTATTCTAGCATTCTTTAGAAAACTAAATAATGCATAATTGATAAGCATTGTGTATTTTTTTTTTCACAAACAGAAAAAACAATATTTAAGTTGAAAATTGATGTTAGAAGTAGGTTATCAGATAACACTTAATTATACTAGGTCGATATTGTTCTAGTGACATATATTAATTATACCTGTATTTTTTATCTCTAGGTTACATTTTGTCACATGACTCGCTCAAATTTTGTCATTTTTTAACAGTGATAAGTCGGTAACTACTTTTAAACTCATTTTTAATATGAAATAATTCCAGTCCAGCCAAGCGGCGCAGTGTTATGGTCGATGACCACTGTCCATGAGGTGCCGAGTTCGATTCTCGCTGGGGAAGCATATTAAAGTGAATTCTTCTTCTTATCAATAGTGTTAGCCTCCAATATTATGACTAATTACATTGAAAAAGAATTGAATAGAGCTAATGTCCATAGCAGTCGTTGCTCGGTAAAATCAAACAAAAAAAAATAATGATTACAAATTAATAGAAGCATATTATAAAAGCGTTAAAGGTTATTTCGA
The DNA here is from genome assembly GCA_019419845.2 of Weissflogia rhopalogaster. Taxonomy (NCBI): domain Eukaryota; kingdom Metazoa; phylum Arthropoda; class Insecta; order Coleoptera; family Staphylinidae; genus Weissflogia; species Weissflogia rhopalogaster. Next base: position 2,949,347 of record WSZQ02000006.1, read on the forward strand.
GGGAGTAACTGCTTGACATTTAAGTATAAGGTTACGTTTCCCGGTTTTTCTTATGTTTATATTGATTTTGCTGTTGGGAAATTTTGAACCCTAAAAGTTTCCTCTGGCAGCACCGCTTAAGCGGCGCATGCGCCAGGGCGGCTACCCCCCACCCCTTGAAAGCTCGCATTTTGTGTGCTTCGTCCACTGAGAGAACTTCAAATAAAATCACTTTTTACCCAGCATTCGAACAAGTAAGTCACATTCTTTAAACCATTCTCTCTATATTTCTCGTGTTGTGATATTCGTGTGTTGTTGCCGTGTATTATCGGACTTACTGCGCGAGTTAAGTCAGTAAAGCCTCTAACCAAGGCCCCGAGAACATAGAACTTGCGTGATATTAATTTCGTCAAGACGCGTGAGCGCATCCATCATGAAATAAAATAGTTGAAATCATTAACTACTATAAATAAACTATTGAACATATTACAAAACATGTTTGTAGAATAGTAACACTTGTGATAAAATAAATGCGTTATGTTGTCAGTGAACTTGGTCAATACGAAATTGTGTCGCAATTTGTAATAAAAACATTGATAACTTTAAATGATGGTTTTCGTAGTAAACTAGAGAAATTATTACGATTTAGTCGATTCATAGTTGATTTAATGAGCTGCTTTATTTGCGCCATGTGATTTCTAGTATTGGTTACTCATATTTTACAAAGTTTTCCATTTGTGTTATGCGAACAATGGCTTCGTAAAGGCATTAGTAAATGTCGTGATTTGTCGTGATGATTCAAACACATGGTAATCGGTGGTCGTAGAGCCTCGTGTCGCAAATATGCTAATACTAAACAATACTTCGAATAAATATCGTATTAGATATGGAAACAAATTTGTTTTTATTTAAATAAACATTGTATTATTTTGAGGAATTGTTATGAGAGCGTTTGGCATTATGACACATTTATTTTTGTTTTATAGAAGGAATTGAGGATGATATTACTATTTTTGTCTTTATGTTCAGTTTCAGATGTTACAACTTAAAAAAAAGATGTTACAACATTTTTTTATATCTGTGGGATATATAGTAAGGGCGTTATTGACACTCAAATTTGATAACTTTTTGGCCAGAGGATCGGGTCGTAAATATTCTAATACTTTCCAAAACGCCTTCTTGTTAAGGTACAAAAAGCTTATACAGTTAGAACATATTTATGAATTCAAATTCTGACTAACGATGCAACGCTATTATATTGATGACACCATTTTTGGGAGTGAACTTGGTCGCCTTATGGCAACGCGAGTAACCCGATTATTTTGAGGCCAAAGTGGGCCGAAATCATCAAGTAATTTGTGATTTAATGCAAACTTAATAGGCTAATGAGTGTTAGACATATGTTCATGATGTTTTCACTTGGCTAATAATTATTATTCGCATTCGTAACGACATGGCTGTTGAAGTCAATTTGGTTTTGGCTTTTTTACGTTCGTTTGCGCTCTGCTAATTTGATTTTTACGGTGAGTGCATTATTTTAGGACAATGTGGTTTGTGTATTTAAATTATTTGACATAGTTTTTCCATATGGAGGAATTCTTGGGACATGTTTTGGTTGGTTAGAAGCATTATTTCTGTTTTTAGACTTCCTTCATCCACATGAAAATGTGTCTCAAATAAGAAATTTCTCATCAGCCTGATGAAGCCACTGAGTAGGCGAAACAATTGTCGCTGTTTCGACATAAATAAAATTGAAATTTTTCTAAACTTTGGTTTTATTTTATTAATAATAATATTACCATGGATTTTCAACGTGTGAACGCTCAGACCAAAAACTATAGGTAAGGTTTAATTTGGTATTGTGAACTGAAGTATATTACAATAAAAATCTTTCTCGTATCTAACAAGTTTTATTATTTATTTCCCTTTTCTTAAAAATTGCGATCCGTACTATTACATTACATTGCTTTATAGAGAGAGAATGATGTCCTCTTCTTCAATGACCAGTTTTACCTTCTTCGGAGAATGGCTATTGCAAGTCGGTATATTGGTCTAGTGGTTAAGTGTCGTGCTTCTTGTTTGGGCGCGGCGGGTTCGAATCCCGTCCGCGGTAACAAGAGCCTTGTGTTTTTTCTCGAAATTTATTTTTAATCATAAGTTTTAGCAAAATAGAATGGTCAACCGCCGCTTCGCGGCGGTAGTTCGTTTTCCCGGTGGGCTGCAATCTTATAGTTCGCCGCTTCGCGGCGAACTCCATCCGAGTCACGAGCACCCGTTGAACGGGAAAGGAGTTCGGCCCGGGTGGGCACCGACCCTGCGACCTTCTCGTTCCAAGCCATCGGCTCTACCTCTAGGCCACTTCGGCGGCATACACCTGGCCAAAATTTTAAGGTTTAAAAGGAACACATTTTCATACTTGTAGTCTATGATGTAAAGAGATTAAGATTTCAATATTTTTAATTGTAATTTTGCGAATTGAAATTTGTAATGTATGCAAAATAAATAATAAAACTTCTTAAACACGAGGAAGTCTTTCATTGCAATATAATTTATTTGTTTATTTTACAGGAGAATCTCTGAAAACTAAAACTTTTTCAGGATGTCTTTGCATTTACTCATATCCTCAATTATATCACTTTTGATTCTACACCACTTTCAGCTTGTTTGGGGAAACTTACCTGAACTGGCCTTAAATCTTGAACACGGAAAATGTAGCATGTATTGATAGTCATATTAGGCGCTAATTACTGTGGAACAGAATCATTCTTGTTGAGCTGAAATATGGAAAATGAAACGCACATTTCATGTTTAACCGTTTTGTAATTATAATTGTAAAAGTTACAATCATTGACAAGAAACTATGACTTAAATAATAAAGACACACTCAAACTACAATTAATTACATATCTACTATTGTACATAAAACTGCTTCCATCAAGCATTCGAAACAATTTCTAATTCATCACAGATGATTCAAGCTGTGAACAGAACGGAGTTTACAAGTGTACAATGAATCCGATGGTAGATAACGCATTCTGCGTCTTTTGCTGACCATGCTTCAGCCTACAATTGAAACCAAACGACCCGTTTTAAAAGCGCAGCGAAACAGTAAAAGAAACTCAGAACGAGATGTGTGAAAAATTGATGCGCGTTCGTTTTAATATAGTTTTTCATATTCATATATTGTCTGTTCCTCCAAAATTCACAAGACGTAAATGCTAAACGATTTGCACAACTTAACGCAATACTGTCTTTTCTCAACAAACAGCTAGTGATATATTTTACTTAACAAATACCGTCTTTTTTCTGTGTTGTGTGTATTAATAGGTTCAATTCGTAACATTATCAACTAAATATCGAAGCGTTAAATTCTCTTCTAATAGATATTATCCAATGTTAAAAATTCTTTTATGAAAAATACATTTTATAAATTTCGCTATCATATATTTCATTACTTATGCAATAATCGATTGGTACACTGCGTTATTTTTAACTTTTATTAGTTTTCACTTATTTTTTGTTCTCAACCTTTGATTCTACTGTAATTTGTTTTATGTTTGCTCATAAATTTGATTTTATAATAATTATTTCCATTTTCGTAGATTTGTTTAAATTTACGAGTGTCGCACCTCTCGTATTGTGTAAAAGTTAAAAATCGCATCTAAATGCTTCTGTCTTCTATTAATATGTTTTTATTCTCTAATTTTTGAAGTTCTTATTATCGTCTATTAGCCGCAATAACATTATTAGTATTATAAAAGAGCTATTTTATGTTTAATCAACAAACAGGAAGCGCTATAAGCATTGTTTTTCTCTACATTACAAACAAACATTTGCTTTCCTCTTTTTGAATAGTATGAATAGATTTACACAAAGCTCTTTTGTTTTTCTTTCTGTTTTTAGCGTTTATATTTGAATGATACAAATTGGCGCTGTTTATACAGTTGTTTTTAAGAATTGTTTTTAAACTTCTTCAGGTTTAAAAGTTTCAAAAACCTTTAAGCTCAATTGATTGGGATTGTTCCAAATACATTTCTTACTCGATTTTTATCTACCAGCTACGCAATAAAAGTGTGCAATGATATGACACCACTTTTCCTTCATTGTCAGATAATTTACGCTTAAAAATAAGTTTGAATGAAGTAATAACAACTTCGATCAATAAAAACAAAACGCATAAATTGGAATAATTAAGATAACATTAATAGTATACAAAAATCCATTGCATAAACTCAAAACGTTTTAACAGTAACATGTTCAACTTAACTTTTGTATTACAAACTAAATGTCTTTCAAATCTATTGAATCACTACGTACACTTAGAAACTAAGCACTGACCTTAAATCCGATCACAAGAAACATCTCATTTAGTAAGTAATAAACGCGTTTTTGAGATGTTTAAACAGCATTTTACAATGAAATTAAGTAACAAATAGTGTGACTTATGACGCATCCTTTTCTTTATGTCTTTTATAATTATACGTAATCTATATATACTATTTTTGTATACACTTTAATATGTGTTTTTCTGTTATGGGTTGAATCGAAATGTTCTATATTTGCATTCGAGTCACTCTCTTCTATATATCACATTTTATAACAATCCATATGTCAGTGCTTATCGGGTATACATTAAAGAATTAATTTTTTTCCTTACAGTACAGAGAAAACAGCATCGTCAATGAAGAAACACGAACAATATGTAGCTTAAGTGTAAAATACATAGCTTAAGATTGATATGAGTTAAATATTTAATTACGTTTACAGTGATTTTGCCAATAAATTAAACTTGACCCTCATCAAATAGTTTTGTTATTGATTTTTGTGTTTAAATAGTTTGTTTTGTTGCATTTTTTCATCGTTTTTTTTTTTGATAAACATGTGTTGACAACGTACGTTATAAAAAGGCACGATTGTATTCCAGAACAATGGTATTATGTCCCTTCCTTCCTTCACAGTAGAAGGTTTTTTGGTATTATTTGCTGTCTTCATGGCACTTTGACATGTGCAGTAAATTTATTTATTGTAGTTGGTAATTGTGTTTTTCTTGTGTATAAAAATATGTCATTTTGCCTTGCTGACGTTGAAATACGTAAAAGTGGACGCAAACAAATCGGTTATGTCTCTCCCTGATCAAATTCGAAACTTTTGGGAATTGAAGAATGGCGAAAATATGACAATAAAAACACTTTGTCACAACAAAAACACGTAGTCGCATTAAAAACACGTAGTCACAACCAAGGTGGTCTTTGTTACTGTTGATACTTAGAAACTAAGGGAAGATTTCGTCAAATTAAGTCTAGAATCTAAAAATAAGGAGTTTTCTTTTTTTTGCGATGATGAAGATTAAGATTGAACAATCTAGTTAGTGAGTGGAAAACAGTTTTACTATTCACTGTCGTTTGGGTCCACCCAGTCAACGCTGGCCCATGTGGGCAGTTCGGTTTGGTATTCCCAACCAGGTCCCTAAATAAATAATAAGTTATTGAGTAGCATTTTTTGAGTAATTCTTTAACAAAAAAGACTTACTCGATATTTCCATGCATGTAGATACATAACAAGGTCCTGAGGCTTTGGATCTCTGTATCGCACCTTGCACTCGTAGCAGTGCTTGTCGACGGTCATTTTATCAGGGTTGAAGCTAAAATCGGGGGCTTCGTGACCCGTCTGCGTAGCCACCGTCACTTTGGCATCATTTTCCTTGCCCGCCTGTAGAGTGGGCATCATTGCAATAGCACCGGAAGAAAGAGGTGACATTGAGAGAGGGTGAGGTATTTGGTTGTTGCTATCCAATGGTTCGTCGCACGGGGAAGGCTCCCTTGAGACTGGATCACCATCATCATCACCCAAACGGTCTGAAATTATCGTTTCTTTGTAAAATACGTTGTAGCTTATCAATTTTTAAGTAAAATCCTATATAAAAAAACTATAAAATAAAGGGGACAAACCTTTCTGTACAAAGGTACCAACTAGGGACTCGTCCAAATCACCTTTTCGAGGATTAAACATGGACAATTCACTATCCCCGTCCATTCCAAGCCAATTTTCGGCGTTATGTATGTGGATCAGATCACGCACCAACTCCTCATCGCTTTTCCCACCAAGATCACCACCTTTGCCCTTCATTGGTCCAAATACGTCGTGGTTATAAAGGGGATCATTCACTACAGGATAACCTAGAGGTACATTAATTTCAAAATTAGTATTAAAGAAAATGAAGGAAAAATATGAATTAATGAATGAAGAAAAAATGAAAGAATAAAAAACTTACCTAAATATTGAAGATGAACTCTGATTTGATGCATACGTCCGGTTTTCGGTTTGCAAAGTACTATACTGGTCTTGCCGTTGTAGCCCAACTTTTGGAAATTCGTCGTGCAATCCTTGCCCTTCGGGGAAACCTTACATACTCCGATTTTGTAGCTGACAACTTCGATTGGCTCCTTGCATTCGATGATTTCACTACACCGATGATGCCACGAGAGAAACAAAAGAAAACCAAATTGTAGAGATTGTGGAGATTGAAAGTTTGGCAGCTGATTGTATTAGCTCCTCGAGAACTCCTCGTGTGTTTGGCAAAGAAAACTTTGAGCCAAACACACGCACATACCACCCTAAATTCACAGGCACATAAAAAATGCACCGATTCATTAAGGCAAAGTTAAATTGTATTGTTGAATGTTTCAGAACTCCTGAGACTCAGAGACAAACTCTGGGAGACTCTTCGTGAGAGTCTACGAAAGTTTATAGATCGAAGAGTGCGAAAGTGTGAAAGTATTCAGCTTCTTCACAAAGGCAATTTCCCCTTCGTGAAGAAGCTGAATTTAAGAAGAGGAACAAATTACATTTTATTTAGTGCTTGGAAAAAGCACAAATAACACGAAAACACACAAAAAAACATGTTAACAGATGGATTGAAGACTAAACTTACTTAGGAAACTCTCCTTCGACTCGACAGACGTATTCCTTCTGCACTAATCTGTTGCGAATCTGATGTTCCATTTGTCTAGCCTTCTTCGGGGACCTTCCAAACAAGAGCAAACCGCTTGTGAGTCGATCCAGACGATGAATAGTCCGGAGATTTTTCAAATTGTACTCCTTGGCCAAGATGAATACGACTGTGTTGTGTCTGTATCTGCCACAAGGGTGGACCTAGATTTTAGAAAGACAAATTATTGTTTTGGTCATTTTTAATACCAAATATTGGTACCAATAAATTTTAATACCAATAAATGTTGGTACCAATAATATAAGAGTGATAATACGCGTTGTATTTACATAATTTACACGGTCAAAGTTTGTCCCACTAAACTTGACTTGGAAAAAAAAAACACGGAACAACCGAACAATTGGGAACATTAGTAAAAACAAACAAAAAAAAACAAGAAAAGTTGCGCCGTGATGAAGTAACGAAATTTGAGAATTCTGGGCGTCTATAGATTGTAGACAGGGGCAACTGTGAGAAGCAGGCGATTAGCATAGATTTCGCGCTAGCAGCTAGGAGCAGCTAAGAGACTTGGACACCAGTCTCTTCGTGTTTGTCTTCCCAAGCACGGCGCGCGAGAGAGACCCTAAACAAACGCCTTCCTGGGCATGGGGTACCGGGAACCGCGTGGTACTACTCACCGGAAGGGAACACGGTTTATCCAAAACAATTAACTCTTCGTCTACATGTATTAACTTGATTCGGTTTGCTAACACGGGTGTCTCATGTCTGCAAAACAAACCAAGAAGAAAAGCACCTTTAAGAAGCGCCCCATTTTGTCGTCATTTTCGTCCAAAAGCGACAAATAGGGTTCGCTCAAACAGTGTATATGTGATTCTAAGCACAGCTAAATTACAAATAGGAAGGAACATGTTATATATCGCAAAAGAAAGCGTTATTTCATGTTTAAATAACATTATATCGCGTTTTTTGGATATATTCGTTTCAAGTACCGAATGGATATGGGTAGAACGACGTTTATATTTTGGATCGTAATCGAATGTTGAAAAATACGATTTATTTGGCAGTCTTGGGCGCCACTTACTGGAATAGAGGCAGGCTTGTTCACCACCACTACGTCCTCGTCCATGTGCACAATGGTGATGGGATGACACGTCACTGGTACTTCGTGTCTGGAAAGATTATTAGTACGTCTTGAGGTACTCTAGCGTTTGCAAAATGACAATAGGCAAACACGCTTTGGAGCTTCGTCGACTAATGCATTTTTCTGGAATCTCTTTCGAAAGGAAAAAGTAGATGTAAAAAAAGCATTAGATAGTTCCAAGCAGGTTTGTCCTAGCATTTTTTTATTGTCTTTCAATTAGTGTTTCCAAAATGATAACCATACTTTTGTATATAGGAGGTATAGCGGTACTTTTAAGTGTATATTCAAGGGTACTTTTGAGTGTACTTTTATGGGTACACCTAATAGAAAAGGAAATACTTTTACAATCACTCCTAGAGAATGATTAGTGGCCATAGTAAAAGTCTGGAAATGGAAGGGGAGGAAGATGTCCATGCAGTGTTCCTAGTTTGGTTTTTAGAACATGCTTTTCACATTTCTAATTAAAGTTGTAAAAACAGTCTATGACAACTGACTTTCACACTGTAAGATAAGCATCAAGTGAAACCAAGCAAAGATAGAGTGGTTTTGTTATAATAGATTTTGTTCTTTTTTGAAGTCGTCGCTCAAAGAGGGAAGGTTCCTATACTCTGAACCAATTAAAATCTGTTATTCTAGGCTCTTCTTTACACCCTACTATGTATAATCTCCCGATTTGAATATATTTCTAGACCCATCGCTTTCCTGAGGGGCCGTCAGTAACTGCCATTGGCTCGCGTCAACCAACGCCCTCAGTAACAGCTGTCGTTTTCAACCGTCAATTTCTCCCCGACATACAAACATAGAGACTGATAGAGGCCAGGAAGGTCTGTATCAGTTCCCCTACGTCATGTAGCTAAATTTTAATTAGATTTAAAGATCCTAGTCAAATTTCTAAACATTACAAACCGTTACATTTCATCCGTCTAACTTTGAATCGTAACAAAGACAACAAAAAGTACCAACAAACGCTCCCCTCCTCCATCGCACTACTCTACCAGACTACTCTCCCAGCGATAATCTCAGAGTGCAGCTTTATCTCGAAGCGCGCTGGGGATTACCCGAGCAATTTGATTAAAACTTTAATGTTATGTTTGCGTCGAGCCGCGAGTGGTCCAGAATTCGTCGTAATATCATAATAAAACCACTCCATCTCACCAGCGTACGTGTGTTGCTGTTGTGTAATATTTCAAGCTCGCGGATTGCGAAACTCAGTCGGATAGCTGAGGTTGATAGCAGGTTGATGTTTCGAGGAGGAAGATACAGGATACATAGAACGGCGTAAAGCAGAAAGTATCGGTGGCATCTTGACATTCATGTTGGAAAGCGTTAGGTTTAAGCAGGAAAATACCTGTGCACGATATTGGCGAGTAGATCATTGTGCTTCAGCTTGTAGTCGGTGGGCACCTTCTCGTAGTTGACGGTGAGCGTGCCCGCCTGTATGCAGCGCTCATACTCTTCGGCGGGGTGCGCGCGGAATTCGCGTGCGAACACGTCGAGGATGCGTTCGCCCACCCAGCGACCCTTCGTGAACGTCGTGAATGTGAAGTAATACGGGTAGACCTTGCGCAGACCTGCAAAACATACAACAGTCACAACCGTGTTTTCACAGTGTCATTGATTACATATCGTCGTACATTGTTGCCTGAGAAGATTTGTGATTTTCCTTTATTACTCATATCAGCGTACCTAATTTTCTACATATATTGCGGAAAAGAAGGTTCCAATTGTACAAATACTCTTCTTGATATGTTAAAGTCACTTCAGTTCAACCCAACTATCAACGCGTCCGATTACAGCGGAGGACGTACGACGGCATTTGTCAACACGAACATCATCGAGGATCGCCGATGTTCAAATTCAAACCTCAAGGTCGTCTTTTCGGAAAATTTATTGTAACGCTATTAGCGAGTAATATTAGTAATCGCGAAGTGAGTGTCACGCGGCGGCAGTTGGTCCTCAGCATCATATAATCTATATATCTATATAATCTATGGTCCTCAGCGGCCACGCAACGCAGTTGATGTTTAGTTCGACAGTCTTAATGATGCACTGGCTTTGTGTAAATGTAAGCTCGGGGATTATTGGTCGGGTTGGTTGGAATTTTCTCTCGCTGATAGTACTGCTATGTTTAAATTATTAAAGTCTTCTAACAGATACAATGTTGAAAACTTTAAATAGCGCTACCTACAGGTAGTATAATAAAGTACGTTTAAAAATTCGTAAGATTTTTATAAAAAAAATTACATTCAATTCGCAAATTCCACGCAAAATCCTAGCAAAAGAAAAGAAAATCGTGTGGGAACAAAAAGTAAGAAATGCTGGTGACGAATTCGATTTTAGCGCACAACAGCTGATCTCTGTGAACTTGTAGAAAACTTCAATAAAACTTCCTCTCTCTATCAGACGACGACTACCGGCGATGTCGTCTAGCGGTGGAAATTTACGTCTCGCGCTCGCACAATTCCGCACATAATGCTAATATGTTAGAATATTTCCGGAAGGAAATATTTCCTTTCTTACACACCTTTGCAAGTCAAACACGGTTCTCCAAACTTCAACACGGACTTCAAACCACCGTGTTGAAGCCCAAAAGAAAATGCGAAAATCGATCGTGTTTTATAACTTTCGGGATGTTTTGACGTCGCCGCGGGCGTGATAAGCTCAATTTTCCAATATCAAAGACGGTATGTCTTCAAAGAGTTGTCTCTATCTTGGGCCTAGATTGTTGGTTTTGAAATTAAATATATTGCCAAGCTATCTTATCTTGTATTTTTCTTCTTAAATAAGAAAAAAAAGGTAAAATTACCTTACTTAAGGGAAAGTCAGGTAGTCAGTTTTGATGTTTTACAACTTTTATTGCAAATAGACGATGCAATGACAGCCAGTAGGTGGCGCTTTTGAAACATTTCGAAAAACTACCAAATAAAATACTTGTTATACTATACAGAGCGATTAAAAAAATATCTTGTGTATTCGAAACTATCAAAGGTAAAGATATCGATTAAAATTCTTTAAAAATACTTGTCGAAATATTTAAATTCATCTAGAGAAATGCCAATTAACTCAAAAAGTATCGCATTATAACGTCAAACCCGGCAAACCGGAACTTACCATTCTCGATGTAGTAGGAAGTTTCGTTGTATCGGTCGTCCGTAAATCCTGGCCGTTTGGCTTTCAGCGCTTTGGTCTCGAGTTTGGCCTGCAAAAAAGGAGCACCACGTGAAAAAAAAAGTTGGCAAAGACTCCTAATTAAAAGGCAAGTTGTCTCGCCGTTTTTCCCCCTACACGTTTTTCATTCCGAAAAATTTCAATGTTAATTAATACCAACTTGCTTGCAGCTATCACATTTTTGTTCACTTTTATTCTTTTACGTCCTCTCTGAAGCCACCACCAACCAAGAGCGCACGGCGAAAAGCTTTCAACTTTTTAAATGTGCACGACTTCCGCGCCATGGAAGATGAAGAAGAAAAAAACCGGACGCGCCAAAACACGCGAAATTGAAGTTACCAACATAATCTTCTGGGGATTACTTAACTAGATTACGTACTGCAAACGGATTATTTTTCCGAGTCGCTTTCATTTTTTTCTCGTCCTAGCGATGAGAGAAAAAAAAGAGAGCGTAAACATTTTTTTCACGAGCGTGGCGTTGCACAAATGCATTGCAAATAAATATTGCAAGCCGTGGCCGGAGAGTGTTTCTGTTTTTGGAAGGACGATTAGATTATTTCCGGTTATGTAGACATATACATAGAGAGGGATCAGAGATTTATTCGTTTTCCCAGGGTACGTCTTTTCCCCGAAACGTCATTTTTCACAGATACTCCAATATAACATATTAATTAACATTTAATCAAAGTTTCTACATCTGAGGGGAGGATTGGCTGTGATTGAATGAAGACCGCAGCCGTTTTAATGATCCATGGAAGGAGCCGGGGAGACTCGGGGACTCGGCGTTTCCAAGTTTTCCTCATGTCAATGCGAAAACGGGCTTCATTCCCGTTAGAAACATTGAAGGATATTCTTAGATGATAGAACACGGATCAAATTAAGTTTGCCTGGGTCTTAATTGCCGTGGAAAGCTAATTCATTTTTCTTGACGTAGTTATAATTAGATTTTTTGTTACACTTTTTTAAATATTTGTATTTCGAATTTATATTTGTTTTTATTATTATATAAAATCACTTAACGTAAACTATTAAAGATTGGGACGTGATTTTGATAGTATTTTTATATGCAATTTTCGAAACACCCATTATATTTCGTACTATAGACAGAGATAAAATGATGCGAAAAGACCCTAAAATCATTAGCGAAATATTTACATTCATCTGTGAAGTAGTTAAAAAGTATTGCATAGTAAATATAATGCATTAATAAACAAGGAGTTTAAAAAATGTATTATCTCTTCAATCTGCATACGTTAAAACACTTTCTTGGTTCGTATTTCATAGGTAACATAATGTCAAAGTTCTCATCATAAAAATAAAATTTATCGACAAGACAAAATTATGGTATGAACAAATTAAAGTCATCGTGGCACATGCGGCGTTTGCAATTTTAATCGAAATATGCATTGTGTCTGCTTGGGCGTCTGCTTGTGAGCATCTCTAGCCATTCATGTGAGACCAATCAGCGCAGATGTTCATTTAATCGGCAGTGGCGGCCGGTTCGGGAGGAATGAAATTTCAGGGATTTCCAGGGAGGTGGAGAAGGAACGCTGGAAATTTGAAATTTCCTCGCGATTGAGGCAACAAGCTGCTGCCTCTGTTACCATCATACCACTACGACACTCGCATACATAGTCTCCCAACCATCAGACCAGCGCAGTATCCACAACTGTGAACATCAAGTTGCTCTGCTCTCCATTAACGAATTAATAGCGTTTCTCATGCGCTGATGTTGCATCAATCGCGTAGATCCGAACGATCACGACGAACTTCGATGATGGGCCTATAACGCTATAACGCGGGGGTATGCCAGGCATCTGGCAGGGTGCAAACGAGCTTATCGGGTTTATTGTCATCATTGTCCCTTTCCAACACTATCGAAACACTACGTCCTAGGCATTCTCTAAATGTACCCACACACTATCCAATCCTCCCCGGCTCTTGCCAAACCTCCCTGATAGTCTCCAAACCTCCCCAAATTCTCTACAAACTTCCAGGAGCCTCCCAGAGCCTCCCACAACCTCTCAGAGAGAATTTCAGCATACGACCACAACATATACAGCATTTGCCTAAACTATCTTCTTACCCGCCTCCCTACGTGCCTCTACGTCTCTCCACGGCACCCTAACGTCCCCGTTTCCCCTCACAAAACCTCTCGATACCGACGCGGATTGTTTGCATTATTGTTGATGCCTGAACAATCGACCTTAACCTATAAACTGCTCGTTAACAGCGTTTTGGCCACTGTAGATATCCCCAGTGGGTTCAGAGTCCTTCCACCTACTACAGCGCCACCTACCATAACTCCTCAACTTCAAACCTCTATCTCGAGGGTAGTATATTCTAGAGAACTGTATATAGAGTTAATAAAAAGTTAGAGAGTATTGTGGGACAGTAGAATTTTACGATCACGATGGGACATGTTCGGGGTTAGTGATGTATGTACACAATGGCCGGAGCCGGGCAATTAGTGTGCCGGACCCCCTGCCGCGCGTCGTTTCGCCGCCGACAATTGTAATCGTTAATTAGTGTGCTCGCGATGGCGTGGAATCGACGCGCTCCTGGGAAATGCAACACTTTGCTTACGCTCACGAGTCGGCTTTTCTTTCCTTGCTTTCGGCCGGTCGCCTTCGCAGGCGTTGTCTTTGCTATTTGTTCGCTTTTCATAACGCTGCGAGGGCGACACGGGGGCGGCAGCACGGGGTAAAAGCAAACAAAACTCATTAGAAAGGCGACGTAATCGATACTTGGTTAACGAAACGCCAACGCGTTCCTGTGGGAATGGCTCACCGAAAACGCTGCAATTTTCTGTGTGACAAGAAAAATTAATTAGTTTTCCACAGCAATTTAGAGTCAGGCGGAGTTAATTTCATCCATGATTCTCTTATTGTATATCATGGTTGTACATCTTCTTGGTTTACATTTTTTCCGTAAATATTTTAAGAAAATTGACATTTAAAAACTATAAACTTCTTCAATCAATCAAAGTAATTTTCAACGCAATTTTCGGTAGTAATCTATGAAAATGAAGATTTCTAAAAGTTTTTTTTACACTGTTTACGGTCAAAAAGAATAACTGGTTGGTTATCAACTTAATTCTAGAAAATATAAGCAATTCTTCAAGAGAAATCTAGGAAAACTTCATTTTACTTCCATAAAGAGACCATAATTCACCTGAAGGTTTGTCAGTAAATCAAAAAGTTTTATTTATATAACAGCGCTCTTTCTTTTCCTCCTCCTTCTCCTTCTCCTTTTCCTCCTCCGCCACTTCCTCCTACTTTTTCTTCTCTTCCTTCTCACTTGTCTGTCTCTTTCTAGTTCTCCTAGGAAACAAGTGCAAAGTGCGTTGTGTCGTTTGAAGGCGCAAATAAATACGTTTCCGATTTGTACGCTTCTTAATCAAATGAAACGTGGGCATGAACGCGGGCGGCAATAAAACTACCGCCAGTGGATTATTATGCACTCGAGGTAATAATTCACTTGGCAAACATTTGAATAGACTTTTATGGCTTGTTCGCCGGCGGATTCGGGATGCGCCAGCGACTAATAGAGGGCGGGTATGGCAAATCCATTTGCTGCAATCCAATTTCGCGTCTACTTTGTGGAATTTCACGGACCCCCTCGAGGCAGGCTGGAGAGGGAGGTTGTGGGAAGGGAACGAAGGTTGTAGTTATTCGTGTACGCAGAAGCACCGAATGCTTTTCTCGTATTTCTGCATGCGAAACACACATGTCTGGAACAGTTTCCTGTTGCCGTATTTCCATGAAAGTGGTAATCTTAACTATTTGACGGCGTTAGCTTTTCTATACATTTTTCCGCGTACTTCTACGTTGATGCGAGCGTCAGCGTCAGTCGGAGTCGCGTCGGGTTGAAATTTAATATATTTCGTATCTAAAGAAGCCTAACGAAATTTGTTACCTTTGATTAAGGCCTTTTTAACCTTTATAGATAGATGATATTAGATAAAGGTGGAAGTGAATATGTATATAACTTATCTATGAAGTTCTAGAATCGTGCCTACAAAATGTGATTTGAATTGAAAGGATTTGGAATGAATGCTCCATTTAAGGGAGTGAAATTTAGGTTTATGGGATCTTGGAATTTTCCCACTTGCACTAGAGTGCCTTCTGTAAATATACTTCGTGTCTTTTGTAAATGGAAATACCGAAAATCGAAGAAGGCAAAACATCTGTCATTTTCAAATATTATTCTCAGTGATTTCCAATTTTTTTTTTCTTAATTAATCCTGGGCGGTCAACGCCACTAGCACCGCGACCAACTTTGATTTATTGTGCATGGACCAATACTATGGGCCAATAACGGAGATAACCTTTGAAAAGGCTAGAATCTCCTTGACTAACTTCTCCTTGAATTCAGTGAGACTTAGCTGCTCGCTGCCTAGCAAAGAAAGTCTGTCAGGTGCTAGCAAGGATGCACAAGTGCAGAATACCCACTTCGTCCATCCAGACGGTCTCGTGACTGGCACGATATTAATTCTTGATTCATCCCTTCACTGTGGACTTTGATAATCCACAGGTTGGTTCAGGGCCATGGAAGGTGGTTTCTGCTGCCTTCTTGGCTAGTATATCCACCTTTGCATTGCTTACGATACCTTGGTGCGCAGGCATCCACTATATTGTGAGTTTATTGCCTCGCCCCAACTTCTTGAGCACATTTTTGGAGTTCGAAAATGCCCTCGACTTATACTGCTCATCGCGAAGAGCAGCCTTCGCAGTCTGTCACGATATAGATGTATTTACCCTTGCAGAGGTTTTTACGACATATTAACAAAAAAACCCTCTAAATATCACCAAAAAACTTTGAAAAACTAAAGAAAACATTCTTCATAAATGTGACACTCCATAATAACTAATTATTTCGACAAAATCACCAATTTATACTAAAACCATCGACTTGCAAATAACGTTTTGTTTGTATTATTCATTGTGTTATGGGATTACGCGTAGGTTTTACTTAAGAAGGCTTTTTCCTCATTCCTCCGCAGTCTTTTCCTCGTCATTTTCGACGGCCTTTCTGGATTGTTCCGAGATTATGTTTCGGTCGACTGTTGTGATTATGCAGTCATTCCCTTTGTTTAGCCCTCCTACACGCCAACGCCATCGCGCTGAGAGCAGTTTATCATTACAACGAACCGAATGATTTCTCTAGTGCGCAACCTGCCAACACGCCCCCCGCACACAAAAGTTCATCATAACAGCGTAGAAAATTCATGGTTTACTAAATTCGTAATTTGTCTAAGACTCTGGGTGCGCCACATTCCGCGTAATTGGCAATTTCGTCGAAGCAGCAAACAGCGGCGTACGAATGTACTGGGAAAGCATAGTGGCGAAGAGGTGTACGAGTTTTCCGGCAAAACCACCACTTAAGGAGCAAGCCAAAACAAACTAACGCCACCTAATTATTCACATTCTTTGATGATTCTAAGAATGTTAGTGTTACAAGAGGTTATATTCAGTTAAAGTTGTAATAAAATCCTCAGTATCAGCAATGCTCTTAAGTATCTTAATACTTAATTTAATTAGAAAATATCGTATGAAGAGAAATGTAAAGTATTTTTTAAATGTAGGCCACCATATATACATCTATGTTGATTTTATAGATCTCGAATTATTTTAAAGGCTTCTGTGAAAGTTATAGTCATATCACCAATCTACTAAAGTATTGAAAGACGATGATACGAGTCTAGCCAACCAGTTACATACTTACGTCATAACAATTGCAATCAAATAATAAACAAAAAACGATTGAGATCTGGTAATATTCGATATTTTGCTCAAATTGTGTACTTACTCAGTCAAATGCGGGATAAAAAGTAATTTTATTTTAAGTTATCTTAGCGAATGAAGCACACGAAAATCTTGACTTGAGTGGAGAAGGGTTTTAAATATATTTAGGGAACAAAAATTCCTAACACAATCAAAATATCGGTGGCGCGGACATTCATTTCTAATTATGTTCCTGGCGAACGGTAGAGGAATAAATAATTATAGACAACGATTTATACACCAAAAACCATATTTATAAAAGCATGGCAGGCAACCAGTTATACATTTACGTCATCAAAAATGCCAAAAAAATCACAAAAAACCTTCTAGACTCGGTAATATTGAATAGTTTTTGCCCTAATTTTGGGAAAAGATTTATGTATACTTTTCCAACACTTTTCAGATTTAGAAATTTTAGATGGATTTTAAAAAATGCCTAAGACGATGCTCGAATGCTCAAACTTGCCCAAACTTACAAAGCTACGACTAAAACTATGAAATAATCGAAACTAATAGTAAGTAAAACATAATAGAAAGCAAACATTATGCTAGTTCTGTTAATATTAGTTAATACCAACAAAACTAGTTTAGACTACAATTACAAAATTTGATGTTACTATAACAACGATAATTATTCTTAATGTCATACAATTAGAGGAATTATATTACTATGTTGTGACTGGATTGACCTGCTATCACTGTATATTTACTTGACCTTCTACACTTGGCAGAATACAGTCGACGATTCTCAAACAGGACCGCGTCCCAAAAATACGTCGGCCAATGCAAACCTGGCGAAATTTATAAATAGTGTCCTTTTTAACGGCAGCAAGGCACCTCTCACGACTGAACCGTATATACTAGTGTGTACTGTATGTATACTTGAGGTTCTGTGTATGAACGAATTTCGGGGATCTGAATATCCGGTGTAGTTTAGTCGAACGGTAGCATTGTCACCATGAACAACGGATGAACAGTTCAGTCTCGTGGAGAGAGTTGGTGAATATGCAAAGTACGCGATGCGACGAGCTGCAACACCGCTTCGGTGCACCAACCGCGCTGATGCGGACTCCATCTCCGATGTGGACGACGTGATCATCCCCGTGATGGTCTCAGAGTTAACAGCACCTTCGCAGAATCTCCTCAACCCACAGATTTCACTCAGGGAATCGCCGGAATCAGAGTCAGCATCACCTGTGTTTATTTCGGTACGCGTTGAAGAAAATGGTAATGATCCGTCGTCGAAGGAGGTCGTCCCGTCTCGGGAACGGCGGAAGAGCGACGGTAACGACACTTCATGGGCGAAAATCAAGAAGAAGACATCACGTAAGCTGGGATGTTGGGATGATCAGAGTTGGGGAATGAAGTGTAGGAGTACCGGGAGGTGCATGATTCGATAGTGAAATCCCCCGGAACTAACCACATTATTGTCCATTTCGTTTTTGGAGCATCGTCTTTTGTTTCGTTTCGCAGCCGTTGTGAACGCGTCCGTCGTCTTTACGTACCTCGTCCTCTCGACAATGTTCGTGTTCGGATGGGTTAGCCTGCACAGCTGCACTGTGAATCCGCTAATTCCGGTTTATCTTATTGTTGCAGGTTGGTACAATTACGCTTTTCTTATACACGTTTTTATTTAAGATTGTTTTTCAAAGAAACAAAAAATATACTGTGTTTCTGAATTATTCATTAAATTGACCTGAAAAATGAATCGAGTTTGGACAAAAAAAACTCCTGGAAAACATGTACTTTACATTTAGATTCTTCAAAAAATGAAGAAAATTTTAGGCAAGAACAAAATACATTGGCTTAAATCTTTCATAGGCAATTAGTTATGCACTTACGTCACCAAAAAAGTTTTTTGTCATAAAACATAAAAGAATAAATAGAATGCAATATTATATTTCCAAAACATTACCAAACTTTCAAACTCTATTAGATGAGTCCTTCCATCATATACATTCCTCTTTCTGCCGTACTTCCCAAAACAGTCCGATTCCCTCTCTTCCTCTTTCTATTTGTACCCATAAATTTACCACCTTCAGCCTTCGACTGGGTTGCTGCAAGTAGTAAACTCCGTTTTTCGCGTCTGTTTTTCAGGTTCAACAGGTATCCTCACCAGGGCGCTCATCCGCACCAGAAACAAATATCTCTTCAACGTCGTTATCCTCCTCGTTTTATTCGACTTGTGCTGGCAAGCGTACGGTACATATAAATTCAATGCTCTTAACCTCTTGCTGCCAAATTCACAATTTACTATTTACGAAACACATATTTATGTCGATTTTTACAGGCTCGTACATCGTCTATCGAGAATACCAGCCCAACTACGATCCGACCTTTAGCGACGTCTACTGCCATCGCGTCGCCTATCTGCTCGCCTTTTGGATCATCACGATCGTCTACTCACTGATCGGCTTGTTCATCCTCCTCTCCAGCTGTTACTTTCTGATGAGGAACACATTCAGATAGGCCTGAGGAAAAAACTTAAATGTTGATGATTATGATGACATTGGTAACACTGCAAATTTTGCATTTATTTTCGTGTTGTAGACGGAAATAGCTGTTTTAATAAATTGAGATCCATTTTTTTTTGAGATTGTTTTTATTTCTAATTTAACGAAGTAGTATGAAAGAAGAACGATAATAGTGTTAGGCAATCAGTTATACACATACGTCACAGGAATTCTTAATATTTCATAAAAATCTTCCTAGAATCGCTAATTTTGTATAATTTATTTGTTTTTTTTCTTTTGTAAAATATTATTCTATCAATTCTTATAGACGTCGAAATTAAAACATTTACCTGGTGGGAATGAGTCGGGGTTGCGGATGTGTGTGAGAAAAAAACCGAAAAATGTGAGCAATGTAAATGATTAAAACCTACGAGTATGAATTCGAATTACCCAAGCGTGAGGTTTCCCCATCTCCACAGCTTCCACTATTTTCGCTCATTCCGATTTTTCGCCGCCTTTTCGCATCCCAACGATGAGGATTTAATGAAACATTGCTGCGGCTCGACACGCGGGTGCTAAAAATCCGAGGGAGATGAATTGAAAACGTCTGCCAAGCTTCCACACCTTTCCGTAAAACCGCAAAAAATAAGAATAAACAGGGATCCGATGATTTCTTTTCCGGTTAGAAAGCTTTTATGCTTTTACCTTATATAAGTATAGAGAATGTAGTACACTATCCACTATCCGGAAAATAAAATGTAATTTGTATGTTCGTAAAACGAGGCCCGGAATGTATACGACTATTTTCATACTATAGAAGAGAATAGAAGAAGAGAGAGAGATAGAGAGAGAGACATGAAGTGCAAATGCGAAATGTGCAAATTTCCTCCCATTATGATTTGTTTCTCTCGGCGAGTTTGAAGTATGACTTTTAATTAAATCTTCTCGACACACGAGTTGCCGCTTGTTACATGTCTGACCTCACATACAACCCATATATTCGTATTCTAACGCTCACCAACCCACACAAACATACACAAATACATATACACAAATATCCATACCCATACATACTCACATACACAAATGCATTTATGCACACATACCCACAAAACATACACATACATACTTACATACACATAAACAATCGCAAGCATAAACACAATACATATACTCACACACTTGTACACATGAAATTGGACATCAATCAGTATAAACGCGAATTGTTTGCTCGCATAGGATAGGCAACCAATTGGGCGCTCGATAGGCAGCCAAGCGAACGCGGACGTCATCACCGGCGTCTACATAACAGCAAATATGGCTCAGTGAATGGAATGGGAGAGTGTACGTTATCAAATATTGCCCAGTTGCATATATCATGCCGAAAAAAACGAAACACTCGCTTAACACGAATTAATTTTTTGGGGATTTATTTCCTTTTTTTGGTCACTTGCCTATTTTTGAAAAATTGCGAGAACATATGATGGTCACAGAATGAAAATGTAGAACACTACGTTTTAAAAAATGCATGTTTCAAAAATTCAATTCAATTTTTTAATGATATTCAATGAAATAACAATATATCACATATTAATAGAAGAAACTTAAAAATTCAATTTATTACACTTTTGTTTTAACTTTCATTTCAAATTAAATTTCAAGATGTTCATTCTCAAAGTGTGTTTGATCTCATTGTTTTACATCGTCCAACTTTGCCCTCCTTTGTTATGTAGCAACAAAAACTTATAAAATATAAACTCCAAAGTATCCCCTTCTAAAATAGTTCTTGCATATAGCAGGCAAGAGCCTTATACAATTTTTTTCTAAGAATGTCATCGAAAATCCATCTATCCCGGACATGATTAAATAACCTCGGAAACGGCGATCATTTTTTGCGGAGGGGTCCTGCCGTGTGTCTTTTATTCTCTGTCGATATATTCACGTTCGCCGTTTTTGAATGAAAGACGCGACATTTCGGCGGGTGTGCGGTGCGCTGACCGAGGACGAGAAATACGGAAAATATTGCGTAATAAAAGTGCACAATATTTCACTGTCGACGGCGCGCCGCCGCCGCCGCCATCGGTGTATTTATACACGTCCCGCAAGGCCGCGCGTATAAATTTCCACGCGTCGGCGTCGTCGTCGTTCGCTCGGGGACGCAGGTCCGAAAAGGTCCCCGGAACTATGTGTCTCCCATACGCCATATTCCGGAGAAGTACAAGTGGCTTATGATTCATGGACCCATTCCTGTTTTTTGCAAATGCATCGCGGAAAAGTCCGATTTTTCTTTAGGATCCATCCAGATCTGACTCTTATAGTGATTTTTAGAGATTTATAGTTTTATTTAGTGACATTAGTACTAAGAATGGACGGATAAGTATAATTGCTTTACTGTAGTAGGTAGAAATGTAGGTTTAGAGGAAAAGGTGACGACGACGTCAATATTTGGCTGTCTATATTACTTTTTTTCTTACACTATATTGCCTATTTGTACTCGTACACTTCCCACCAACTTCATTAAAACGTTCCAACGAAATCAGTTTGGCAAACAACATTTTTCTGCGTGTGATGATGATAATACCGAGGACAAAAGCAACACAAACAAAAAGTCGGCGTAATTAAGAGTGCTTATTGCGTATCGCAGTCAACAAGGACTCTCTGGGATAACGAGAGCACACCGTTTGTTCGTTCATTCGTTCAGGGAAATTGTGCGTTTCCTTAAACGCTGCCCGGGGAAAATCCCCTTCGAAACTTGTCCGTTTATCCAACCGCCGGAAACCAATGGGAAGGCAAAACGAATACGGATTCGAATTGCGAAATTTTGTTGACATTTCACACAAGTGTTTGATTATTAATCACACTGGGACATGCGTTTCCGACGTCTTTGTGGCTGTCATACGCTCGACTCGCCCGCTCCTCCAGGCTCCCGTGGTTTCTCTGTGCTATATTAATTTGCAATCTCGAGGGATTGCTGCTGTTTTGCTGCGAAGCGCGAGAGCGACCGATTTATGAAATACACGTGCCGGCCGAATGGTCAAAGACCATTTCAGGACTTATTTGTCATGGTTATAAAGTTTATAAAGCCAAAGCTAGCGCACGAAGTGTATTGGCATATGGCCGCGTTATGCCAAGTCGTAAAATAAAATAATGCTGTACTTTAAGGCAACGGTTTGGCGCTACTCCTGCTGCCTGCTGCTCATGCTCGCTGCTCTTGTTGGCTGGGCTGCTCCTGGGCTTTCCAAGTTGATAGAAATTCTCGGTGGTGATTTGTGACGGTCTGTGACATTTCCATCATGATGTTATTTTATAGATCGCTTCTCGGGCTTGAAAGGCGGGGGACTTTAGCTAAAGCCGCACATCAAAATTGACGTTTCCTTCGACTTAGACACCCATTCAGACCGTATAACAGGACTTCAAATATGCCTTATTATTTTTCGATGTGATATTGGTCGAAAAATATCGGGATATTTTCATGGAAATTCTATTGATCGGTTTTTATACATATTTTGATGAAATTATGACGTCATTGTATAATTGGTTGCATATATCATTTTCCTAAAACTACAGTTTTGTAAGTTATAAAAACACATTTGATGTTTTTCCAAATTTGCTTACTTAGACGTGCTGGATATAACATAACTAAAATATTATTTTTCAATAAAACCTCCTTAAAAAGGAACTACGATAAAAACATGATATTTGGTGTCTTTAGTGTATGTGTCTCGTTGCCTACAATCAACGGAAAATAAGATGGGATGCATATTTCAGAAATTTAACGTCAAAATGTTGAATTCAGCAATTTGTCATCATTAATTTGAACGTCGACGAAACAAAAATATCGGAATAATTTATGACATGCATACAATTATTCTCATAATAATGCAGATTTTTCTTTGTGACTCGCCAGCAGCCGGCTGGCTGTACAAACATGTCAAAATTAATTCGCGTTTTCCGGCCGCGCGTAATTATATACATTGCTGACTTTAATTGAGCACAATGCTTAACGCGAACGCGCAAAAAATCACACTTTAATTTCGATTGTAATGCAATGTCATTACTCTTCGGCGAAAATTTACGCCAGCACATTTTCGTTTACTGGCGCCGCGCCATTTAAAGATACTAATTAAACGACGATAAATTTGTGCTTATCGCATGTTTCGATAAACTCAACCTAACTCAACGCGGCCCACCCGCAAATATTTGCACAAATTTGCATTTGATACTTGCGGAATATAATTAAACCGCGCGCGCGTAGAATGTAAACAAGCTTTTGTGTCTTCTTCGTTTGGTCGTTGCTTGTCTTTGAGTTGGGAATGCTGCCAGCAGTCGTCCATGGGTTTGAAGAGCCGAGAGTGAAGGGCTTCTTTGAGATGTTTTTCCGTCGGTTCACTGTCGACGCGTTTCCCACGCGGCATAATGAGGGAAAACGTGCTCGGCGAGCGGGAAGACCACAGCCGGCGGCGTCGGCGGCGGAGGTGGTGGTGGTGATGGGCGTGGAAGATACATCCGGCGAGCATGCAGCATTCACAGGTGTTGCTTATCACAACAGATGGCTGCGTTTTAATGCTCTTCCTGGCTGCACTCGAATGAGGGGGGACAGGAGGCTGAATTGCGGAGTGTATTCGTGACATTAATGCTGTTAGGAAGCATTCAATATGTTTAAACTCGGTCTAATTTAATAAGAAAGGTAACGTGGCATTATCGGTGCTTTCGTAGGTAGAGAACATTCATATGTCTTTTAAATACATTTTTTAAATATTAAATCTAGCAGTCCTGGGAAAAGGATACGGGATACGGGCATTAAAAACAGATAGGCAAACATCACCGTGGACTTCATCCTACTTTACTTGAAAAATGACAAGTGTGCTTTTAAAGGTACTGTTTTGAATTTAGAAGCTTGGCAATTTACCTAAATCTCAATAAACTGACTGTTTCTTGAAGATATTTAAGGAAATGTCATATTTTTTAAAATTAGTTTTCCTCCAAAAACTATAAGGAATAATTTGACTACGTATTATGTTTGAAAGAATTTAATATATATTTCATGTCCTCGTGAATAGAGTTAATTTTTGTGCACCACTTAATTTTCCTAAAATAAAACGTAAGATAGCATCTACGTGGAAAATTTTATTATTCCTCTTTTTACACCCGGTAATAAATATGACGTTATGAAATGAAAATGTACGGATGCGTGCAAGCGGCCGAAACGAAAGCTGTAAAACTTTGGCCTGCACATGGAAAGCACTCGAAAAGATTACCTGCTAGGCATCTGCAAACAAGTTTGCGTCAAGCCAACTTATTTCCCTAAAAATTTGCAACTTTTTTTAATGCGTCTTTTCCTCATTTTTTCTTTCATTCTCTCCCTTTATCTTTCTGTTTCCTTATTTCTCTCCCACTCCCTCTCCTTCAGCTTGAAACTCTCGTATTTACTCAATCTCAGAAACGAACAACCCTTATTACTCCTCATTAATTGTAGTTATTCAATGGCGCGGATGAATGATTTCAATAGTTTACTCAACCTGCAGCAATTCCCAACGCCGGAACCATCCTATCCCACGGATATATCTATCTATCTGCCATTGTAATTGCCACATTGTTGCGGTTGTCTACGACGAACGCCCGGCCAATAAATAGACGCAATCAATGCGTAATGAATTAATTAATTGCTATTCATAACAAATAATTGCGGTTCGCCACATTTATCACCATGTTTGCCACTATGCTTCGCAATGCTTTGCCGCCCCCAACCCTTCTAGAGAAGCGGCAAAATTTATCAAAACTGTTTCGCCGTTCGCTCTCGTTCGTAATCATCATTCACTATACTGAGCTATTGTTGGCGGAAGCGTTTAATAATAGTGATCGTAAGTTGTTGATTAGCATCTGGTCAGAGGGGGTAATAAATTTGGTATGTCGTGTGGAAATTGGTTGAATTTCCGCGTGCCACAATGCGGCAACCATTACTAGCCGGGGAAAGTTTTCGGTGAGGTTGGAAAGGTTGGATAGGTTGGAGAGGGATTTCGTGGATTCAACAATCCAGCGCAGAGATATAACAGTACAATGTGGAAATGATAAATTTCAAAATGTCTATAATTAAATGGAGGTTAATAAATTTACCCTGAAATTATTGGTATGAATTTACTTTTCATTATTAGTTGTTTCCATTTTATATATTTCTTCTTTTTCAATTTTAAAATTAAGACAATCATAGATTATGGTCTCTGAATCGTTTTTATATATTTATAAAACACGCACTTACTGCTTTGAGACCAATATCAGTGAGTACATTAGTGTAGAGATCAACAACCTACGATGAGGGGGGCTCTTCGGAGGGGGTATAAGTGATTCTCTTGATTTATTTTATTCATCTTCAAGGGTGGGTCTTTCTGCAACTTTTTTAGGCTCTTTAAATCTTTAAAAACTGCCACTTTGATATTATATAAGATATTATATAAATTTGCCCTCTTTAAAACCTTCAACTTAGAAAACGGTGGTGGTCCTAAGTGTATGTGTGGGCGGGGAAGAATCCTCCTTTGAGTATGCGAGCCCAAAACTTCCATCGTCAGTGCGTCGTAAATCGAGAAATTTTGGCGCATTGTATTTACGCATGCTCAAAAACACTAATTTTTGTAGAATTTTGTCTAGGTTTAAAATATTTTTGTATTTCTTGTCGTAGCCTGTTGTAAACTCTCGATCGTTAGAGACAATAAAACATGTGCGAACTAAACCCAGCGATTTGAGAGAGAGAGAGAGAAAGAGAAAGTGCAACTGCGGCTCTGACCGTTGTAACTTATGTTAGTTTTTAACCTTTGAAAATAAAGTTAGTCTCAAACTAGACTCAGAAGCAAACACACCTACTTTACAAACACAATCTTCAACTCTTGGGGCTCACCAACAGTCCTGAGTTTTCTCTTGCGTCACCTTCCCCAAGAAGTACAAGATTCTCTGGATTGCAAATTTTACGAAGCGATTCTTCTGAATTTTTATTTTATCACATTTCTATCGGGAGTCTCCGGTCTCTCTGAGACATTTCAAAATGTGTGTATCCATAAACATTGAAACTTCCGAACGAACCCCCACCCCGGTGGTTAAATTTGTGCTAAGAGCGACCAAGATTGAGCTTACCAATTATCTTTTTTATTCATAAATATCTACTGGATGCGCTCACGCGTCTTAACGAAATTAATTCCCCGTGAGTTGTAAGTTCATCGGGCCTTGTAATTAAAGGCTTTACTGAGTTCCCAACGGAGTAATCGTAAGTCACAATAATACGGCACAGGCGCATAGGAGGAAAGTTGATGTAGGGGGATCGAACTTACTCAAGCTGATGCTGGTTGGAAACTGACTTTATTTTGAGCACACGAAGGGCACGTTTATGCGGGAGAGGGTAGTCGCCCTGGCGCATGCGCGGCTTAAGAAGCAGCGCTGCCAACTACACATAGTGCCGGTGGCGCGAACATCTACTAACACGGGGCATGTCTTAATTGCCCGTCTTCGATTTGAATACCTTTACTCTGCATGAATTACTTCAATAAATGTACTCTTAACATACACCATTTTTAGAGGAATATACCACCAATATGCAGTACTAACATTAATAAAATGTTCTAAACCCGTTCAGACCCCTCTTCTCTTGAAGGAACTTGTTGGTTAAGAAACTAACAATTTCTGCTCCCAAGGATAAATTAACGAATACACGTAAATGTTAAACATCGCTTGATCCTTACACACACCCTTGTCATGACAAAAGCTTTTCTCTATCCATTTTTCTCTCTCTCTCTCTCTCTATATATATATATATAGATATTTTCCAACGTTATACAAGAGGACATTATAATGTAAAAGTGATATAATGTCCTAATGGCGACGAAACGCGACGGGAAGCCTTTGCCTTATCATTATCTTTTTCGCTGCTCCCTAGCGTTCGTCTCGGCGAAGTTGACAGTACCACCGACCAGAGCGTGACGAGCCGGCGTCAACGCGCAACAAAGGGACATTAGGACGCGCAGCATTATTTCATCACCGAGCATTATTACAATCGACCCCTTGCTTCCCCCGAAACCGCCCAATGCAAACACACCCATACTATTCCACCCAACCACACAGCAGACATCTAGCTACCAGTCGAACCGGAAGACCGGAAGATGGTGCAGGCCCCGCAATCCCCCCTCCCTCCCTTCTCTATCCTCATCATGCCACTAGACCTCGCTATTTTTATCTTCAAGCATAATGGCAATGTAAACATATTATGTTATTAAATTTGTTCGCTGTGGTTAAGAGATTGAATAAATTCGCAAACGCGCTTCATCGTTACACTCACTCACCATAAACAAAATGAGAAAATATCACTTACCCCCTCAAAAAAAAAATCAACTGATGAAAAAAGTGTTGTTTTCCTACCTGAAACAAACAAACAAACAAACATTAATGTATTAAATCCATTTTCAGTTTTATATTTGTGAGTAAATATGTGTCTATATGTGTGTAAAAGTTATGTGTATGTACTTCCCACATACACATTACTCTGTAATGTGTCTCGGTGTGTGAATGTTTGTGTATGTATATGCATGTGTGCATGAGGGTGTAAAGTGTGTATTTGTGTATATGAGTGTGTAAGGTATGTAAAATATGTATGTGGGTGAAGTATGATTATATGAGTGTGTAAAGTAAGGATGTTTAGTGGTATGTGTGTGTGTGTGTGTGTATGTGATTTTCGTTTTGCTGAAAAAACGGTAAATTAATATTTCCCCCAGAACCACAGAAGCCAATAAAATTAATCTATTTGTGGCTTTAGCATATGCATTACCATCATTACTTTACACCAGGGTAATATGTACGAGGCGTGGATAAAATATTCGAAAAAAAGGGCAAGAGCCACTTTTATCAGAATGCACTGGCGCCTGAAAATATGCACCCTGTGTGTATATTTGTGGGGAAATTTATAACCCGATACCATGATTTACGCTGGCGTTTAAACCCTATAAAAGTGTGCGTATTTTTTTCGCATCGCGCATCCAACCATACATACGTAGGTATATATATACATTCGCACGGTTGGTTGCCAGTTTGTTTTGCCCAGGGATAAAAAGGCCGACTGAAAAATTTCCTTTCACTATACATTTTATTTCAGCATTTTTATTGCGTTTGTATTGTGTGTGATATGTATGGGTGCGAGATGCGTGGATGTGTGTTTATATGTGCAAGATGTGTGCGACATGTGTTTGCATGTGTGTATGTGTGAGAAATGTTAATATTACTGTATTCTACTACATCTTCATTTGACCACAGTCTTTTAATCCGAAAATCCTGATTGCAAAATCTCCTTACTTTTCATGTCCTCCAAGATATTATAATATGTTACTATTAAATGTTCTCAAACACTACTAAAAAACGGTTGTCGCCGAGACAACTTATGAATAATAGTGAGAAGTATCCTCCAAATCCCCACAACTTTACCAAACAAACTTCATCAACATAACCACCTCCTCCTTCATATATATTATACCCTCGTTGGAACAAAGTTACGTCTGTTTTTGCCATCAATAGAATTATGGCAAAATGATGCGACTTGTGCGCACTGCTAAAACAGCATCTTAAGGATCTCCTCTGTAGACCTCTCCCCTCTCCCTTTGGGGGCGCTTTCTCAACCCTCGCCCACCCCCAAAGTCCAGTGAAAGTGTTTTTTACCGTGAAGCCTCATTGAAAGCAACGCAGTAGCAACGGCAGGCAGAAAAAAAAACTCAAGCAAAAACTTTACCGAATCAGCTGAAAATCTCCAAAGATGAGTGTATAAGAACATAAGCCGAGCATTGGCTTTCTGCACAGAAAAAAGGCGACCCCAAAAGATGGCAGAGCTTCAGTTTCAATAGAATAGAAACTTAAATGATGACAAACGCCCTTCATCCGAACCACTTGAAGCGGTCAAGTGTGCCATAATCTCTACTTTAATATTAAATTAACTCTGGTCCAAGGTTACTAAACTGTACTGTTCTACTGGAAGAAAGGCACCTCAAGTCCACAGGAAAAGGATGAGATGCTTTTGTAAAAGTATTTTTCAAATGTGTGCGAGTATAACCACATTCAATGTGTGTGTGTGTGTGTGTGGGAAAGACTGTGAGGAAAGTGAATATGTGAATATGAAATGCGTAATTAAGAAAATCATCTTCCAAAGGCTTCGAAAAGAATTCAATAGTCTGCTTTAGATGACTTTGATTGAAACTAGAAAATGACATCATGGGAATCGCTGCAGGATTTGTACATTCAATAAAGTCGTCGCACAAGTCGATTCCAACCAAACAGCGCAGCACGCACAGGAAGACTTCCTGTCTCTCCCTCCAGCCTCGATCACACCCCGGCTGCTGTGTCACTGCGTCCACTCTGTTCTGTTCGTGCGGAAAAATCATGATTGATGAGGCCTTTGAGGTGAGCCATACATCAATGTCGCGCATAATCGGTTCCGAACGCGGCGGGCAGGCAGACGCCACATGCTCGCCGTGTCGCGCCGCCCCCATCACATAGCAACCGACAAAGAGGGGACCGGACCGATCGGAGAATAACGACGACGACGACCATACGGTAACACTCGACAGAGGTTTTCTACTACAACATACTTTTATACACATAAAAGCTATCTATCAGAGTGTTCACATACGAGTATGTTATCCTTCTGTATGTGAGTGTGGTGGAAGCGATGTGATTGAATAATACGTGGATGACCTTTTACTTTCTCCGGTCGTCCTGTTGTCACGCAAACGCCGCGGTGCGGCGTCGCCGGACACAACCTGCCGCCTCATCCCATCTGTGTGTGATTGCAAAATAACCAATAAACGCAAATCATTGCAAACGCCTCTACCACTTTAAACGTAGCAAAATTTGATATTATCGAACGCAATAGTTGTACAGCGATATGTATGTACGTATATTGTGTGGCGGCGCGTAATAGGTTATTGATGACTTTCTAATGGGCCGTCATCGAATATTATCGGTGGGGATTTTGACGTGTTATTGAGGTGGACGCTTGATGAACACTGACAAGTGGCGTTAACGTGCGCATTCACTTGCGCTAATAAACATTAACGCTGATGAGTAGTCACCGGCCGGTCGTATGGAGGCAAAGTGATTAACTGGACAATATGCTAGACCAGTGAGGAAATATAGTGTATAACAGCTTTAAGAACAATGAAAAGTTGTGGTTGATTACGTTTGTTTAGTGTTGTGTGTGTGTACATGTGCGTAATTATAGTATGCATATGCATAGGAGGTATATGTATATGTGTGTAGGTGTGAGAATGGACATGTGTTTGAGTCAGTTGAACTTGTACTTGGCTGTGTGTACGTAAGTATTGAAGGCATTTGTGTGTGTGTGTGTGTTTGTCAGGTTAAGTAATGGATGGGTAAATATAGCTGCATGTAAGTGTAGGATGTATGTGTGTGTAACTATGTGTAGATTTGGGAGGTATGCGAGTACATGTGTAGGTGTGGAAGAAGTATGTACGTGTGGGATGTGTATGTATGTATTTGTGTGTGCAAATGTGTAGGTTTGGGAGGTGTAAGTGTAAGAAATGTAAGTTTTATAAATGTCAGTTTGTAAGTATGAGAGGTGTGTATACGAAGAAAAATATGTAAGATTAAATATAAAAATTTGATTTTCATATGACAGAAAATCCAGCAATATATAATAAAGCACTCAATACCAAATTCGAACTCTTATATATCCAAAAACTAGACCACATTTTAAAAGAAATCCCATTATTTATACCAAAATATACACGTAAACAATAATACAAACAATAAACTAACCATATTTTGAAAAGAACATTCATAAATCAACTTATGCGCCTTAACATTCGCTGTAAAACCAACGTGCCTTCGCTTCTATCTAACCGGATAAAAAAGGGGACTACTTCCATAGACAAAAGCGTAAATCCTTTGAGAAATCGCAGTGGTCTTCCATATTTCCACCCTTGCAAAAGCCGAAAGAAACAAAGCATGCAGGCAAGCACATAACATAGCCACTCACAACGCCTGGATAGAAATTTGGCGCGATAAACACCGAATTTAACAGTAAAATTTATACTTTCTTATTTCCTGTTTTACCCACCACCAATTTAAATGCTTTCGTATTTCCGGTCCAATATTCACATTGTATATTTACAGATACATTCTTTGTATATTTGCATACAGCGATGTATACACGAAAACGAAATTTCATTGTGAGTATTTAAAAACCGGTATACATTCAAAGCCTGCGTTTCTATTTACTTGCACACGTTGAGGATCACGGAAACAAAATCCGGAAGTGGAAGTCAGAGAGAGAGAGAGCGGCCCACACGAATGCAAACGCTCGAAAAATATCAGCAAAGCCGTCGAAAAGCTTGCACACCCCTTGAATAGCAATAACGATGGAAGCTTATACTTAAATAAAAACCTTTGCCGATCATGGACTGTGGCCGCGTGGGAAGGGTAGAAAATACACCACTTAGGAATTGAAGTTGAAGTGCAGGGCGCAATTTAAATTCGATTTGTGTGGCGGCACGACACCGACGCAAATATCGGGCCGGAGCTGAGTTGCTCGGGGTCTCTCTAACATCCCACCATCGCATCGGGGTGGAGAGAGTATTCGATTACAGAAAAAACGTGGCGAAACGTGGGGAAAGTAATAAGTGAGTAAATTTACAAGCGCCGTCATTCATCCTTCCCCAGTGTCGGCTGTCGGGAGTTATCAATTGGTTACCAGCATTGATCTTAAACGCTTCTTTAAATCATTCTCCGATCTACACAGAACCGCAACAGAATGGAAGGGACGAAAGGAGGTAGCGACAAAGACGACGAAGAACAATGTCCAATATTTGCCGGGATAATTTGATCCACGTTGAGAAGAGGGAAGGGAGGGAGAGGAAAAGGGATGGAAATCATTGGAGGCGATATATCAGGACGCGTAAATGTAGTTTATTTGATTTGTCTACCTGTGTCAAAATGGATTATTTGGGTTGTTTGGCAAGGAGGACCAACTCTTTCATAGCGTAAAGAGACCTCATCAATTCCTTAGATATTGGATTGTTGAGAGAATATTCCTGCTCCTTTCGTACGTTCAAGTTGTTGTCCGTGTGAGTGTGTCTATGTATGTGTGACAAGGGCGGGTGAGTGTAGATGTGTGAAATAGGTGCTTGTTAAGTGTTTGTATATAAAAGTGTGAAACAATGGGTTAGAGTGGGGGTGGGTCGCGAACCGCCATCACTACTATACTTCTAGAACACACAAATACAATTTTTACGGTTTGACTGTCGGAAACAGATTTTAATTGCTAGTTTATTCTTTTATTAATTCTCAAATTAAGTTTCTTACTTACAATCCAACCAAATTTCAAACACCATTCCAATAAAAACCACTTTCGCCATATTCGCTCCCCCCCGCCCATAATCCCCTCTTATTACCATTATACAATTCCAGAAGGGTGTGAAACAAAGGTGAAGAAATTAAATGCAGAAGCACACAATAAAAACGTTTTACTACTCGCTTGTTCGCATTCGCATTTCCCACTCGCGCGTTTTCTGTGTGTCTTTGCATGCTTATCACTTTTATTCCACTTGCCGCGCATATTTTCTCAAGAGCGTCTGGGTTTTATTACATTTTCATATCACAATAACCCAAATACTCAGCAATACGCTGAAAAAAAAAACATCAACCAACTGAAATATGAAGCGGAACGTGTTTGCATTAATTGCACACAATTTTCTCAAAAACTATGCGCGAAATAAATTTTAAACATAAAAGTTTACACTCAAAGCTTATCAGCTTAGTAAGTAATTCCCCTCTTTCGAAAATCCCCCATGACAACCCTCGAAAATCTGCGTAAACATCCGCCGCGCGGTCCTGCAATGTCGTGAATATAAATACGCCGGAATCTCAGTAAGCCTCATCCAAGTAATCATCAACCGAGTAAGTAATCATGGGAAGCCTAATTAATTTACCATCAAACTGCTTGTCACCATGCAGTGACGCCGCCGCCGTCTTGTGGTAATTAATTACATTTTTCGCATATCTTGTCCGGTAATGATACGCGTTGTGCGTGAATGCGTACGTTTTCTGGAGGAATTGAGGGCGTAGAAGAGTGGAGGGGAGTCGAGGGCGTTTGACTAATCTTGCAAACATCCTTAAAGCGGCTTACAAAGCATTAGCACAAGCGGTTTGATTGGTGCCGGTTTGATGCTGGCACAAATATAATAATTATAATACTCAAGAGGCGACGGCTGGCGGGAGGTGGTTCGGAGGGGTATAGGGGTGGGCGGAGGAGGTAGGGTGGAAGGGGGAGTCAGGGTGGAGGGGGGTGGCTGGCTGGAAAGCTTTTGAGGCAATGGAGGAGACACGATTTCGCATATATCAGCGAGTGATTAATTTGCGACTCAAGACGGTGGCGGCGGGCATTTGTGGGGTTCTGGGATGAACAAAGTGTAGGAGTTGAAGGGAAGGACGTTGAGGGAGGAGAACGGGAAGGATGGGGGATTACAACAATGACGGTGCGCGGTGCGCTCGTCGATGCTCCTCGCCTAATGCTAATGTCTTCTTGGCGGTTTTGTTTGGCGCCAGCGTTACACAATCTGCTACCGAAAGGGTGAACAAAGTTCTTTCGAATTGCCATCGTACAAGGCACATGGATATCCATTTGGAAGAAG
The DNA here is from genome assembly GCA_019419845.2 of Weissflogia rhopalogaster. Classification (NCBI taxonomy): domain Eukaryota; kingdom Metazoa; phylum Arthropoda; class Insecta; order Coleoptera; family Staphylinidae; genus Weissflogia; species Weissflogia rhopalogaster. The sequence goes on from WSZQ02000006.1 coordinate 2,983,492, forward strand.
TCACGGAGAGGGAGAGGGGAAGAGAACAAAACAGGCGTTTAGACAAATCAATTTATGGTATTTCAGAATAGTATTTATGCATTTATATACAAAACAACAGAAAACTATTCTTTTTTACTTCCAACCTCTTTTTTAACGAAGATATAATTTTATCTTTCATCAAAATACATTTTTTAAATTTCTTTCTTCAAATTTATAAGCGGCGGCTTGCCGCGTTGTGGGGCTGGGTATTCGTTAGATCACTGCAGTTGACGTAGCAACGTCGGACGTAGCTACGCGTTGGATGGGTGACCTCTTAATCTCCCCATTCAACAAACGACTGCCGCGCCGTCCGCGAACTTCTGACTTCGCAGTAAAAACACGAACGAAGGTTGGGCGATTCACTTGCAACGGTCTCCGGAAAAACCCATTTGCACATGAGTTCAGAACAGTACCGTCAGTAGCAAGACCGGATCGGGTCGGGAGAAAACTATTAATCCCTTACACCACTATGTGGTAAAAAAAGGTTGTTGATTAAATAAAAAAAAATATTCAAATTTATTTATTTTTAAAATTATTTTTAGAAACATTTTTTTAAATATGTAACTATAAAAAAACACTAAACTTTTTTCTTATGAAAAAAGACGAATAAGAAGAAGTGAAAATCAATAGAAAAATGTTGAATTTTAGCACGTTGCAGGAATCCTTTTGCATGCCATAATAGTAATCTCACTGTGTTATACCTTATTCCTGCATACCCTGCACAAAACCCCCGGCAAAAACCATTTTACTCCTGCCGAGACCTGCGTAACGTTATTGAGATAGAAGAGAGGGTGATGGAACCAAATAAGAAGGGCGCAATATACGGTGTGGAATCACGTTTGGTTATGAATAAGATATGTGTTCAATTTCGTTGCCTTGGCGTTGGTTTTCGGGTGGATGATGTCTGCACGTTGAAGGATTACTCTCCGGATAATCTCAGCAAATAAATATATTCTTCGACAAGGAAGAAAAACTTTTCGAAAAAGCTTTTCGAAAAGTTTTTTTTTTTAATTTACGTTTTAATATATTTATTAGCGATAAATTTGAACACATATTCTGTGTATTTATAGTTTGATTTCATTAATATTAAAGTTTTTTATTGAGTTGATTTATGTTCTATTTTCTGCATGTGGCTGACGGCGATCGTTTGAATAGAAAATATTTTCCTTTCATAAGCGAATATATTGCCGTCTACGTATATAAATGACGAGATCGCATGTGTTTTGCGCGTTTTATTTTGCATGTTTCCGACTTCGAGGTGTGTGATTAAAATTTGTTCTATTAAACACCTAATAGAACAAATTTTATTTTTTTTTGTTTTAGTTTCATAGAAAATTTGCTTGTTCATTTTTAGCTATTTTAAAGTTATCTTTTTACTTTCTTTAATAATCTAGGTCAGGTGCGTTTATAATCTATGACTTTTTAGTCTCACTTCGTATTCGCACCGTAGTTGTTTAGTCACGTGAATATAGTGGTGAGTGCAACGTTGCGACGCAGCGCTGAGTAGTAAGTAGAAGAGAGGGTAGGTCGAGAACTGTCGCTAACACTCTAGTGCGCGTTATTCAGTAGTGAGTAAAAAAGGCGACGATAACACTTTAATCTTATATTGCACTAATAATATTCCTACCGACGTTAAGTACTTAAATGTTTTTTTTTAATTACCAACATGTTTAGACAAATTGTTTTATACTTTCTTTTATATTTTAATTTCTTTGGAATACCTTTTTAGCATAAAAATATTATTAAAGTTAATACACGTTTATTATGAAAAAATAAAATATTAAATATTACATTTATTTATTTATATAATTGCGTATTATGACAAAATTTAATGAAAGAGGTAATGAAATGAGCAGGACTTACGGAAAGGACTCAATATTTAATTAACTTTAATTAATTCGGATAATTGGCCTCCTACTAATACAATTACCAGTTTACAATTACAGAATAGCGTAATAAAAAGTGTATAAACTCCCAAATACTACAAAATACTGTTTACGCAGCACTAGAAGTACCTACTGCAACGAAGTGGAGTGGGGATGGGTCGAGAATCGACGCCACCACACTAATGCCGATGCCGTGTGCTTTGCGAGGCGCAATAGACACATTATTGGCAACAGATGCATGTTTGTGTCAATACTCGGCGCTCATCTATTGACACGCATTGCATACCGCATATTCCCACCAGACACACCGGCCGACATCGACAGATAGCGTTGAAATGAAGTTGTGATAGCAACGCCAAATAATCGCTCAATTTGCATACGACTCATGGGCGAAAACAAAACACACATCTCGCTGAATATGCGCGCTGTGTGCATATTCATAATCGCGTATGTTTTGCGCGCAATTCAATTTACAAACTTTACACTTGCACGCATCGAGTAATCAAAAAAGCGGAGAGACAGAGAAAAAAATAATTGCGATCCGGGTGGATAAGTTTAATAGCGAAAGTTGTTGAATTTTTGGCGGCGGTGACGCGCCGACCGAAAATTGAAAATCACACACAAAACTTTTTCGATTTGTTAAATTCGCACCGCGCACGCAACAAAACGAGAACTAAAACTATCAGCGCGAGCGTCAAATGAAGGGGTTTTTGGTGTTTTACTGCCGTCGATTTGTCTATTTCTCTTTCATTGCGTTTTACTCGTGACTGGAATGGGAGACTAATGGACGGGGGAGGTTGGAGGTCATCGGGGGTGGAAGGAACTGGGAGGTCGGGGAAGGACGGAGGAGGCATTGGGAGGACCTGCGAGGATGTTGGAGGAAGTGGGAAGGAATAGGGTTGGTAGTACTGATGGGGTTATAGGTTTGGTGGCATAGCCTGTCAGCAAAGAAGGAGAGATGATTCATCAAGGAGTTCGTGTTTGCGGAAAGCGTCGGCCCTTCCTTCTGCATTCTGAATAGGGTTGATTTTATTGCGTTACTTTGGCCCTAGCGCCGACGGCGAGATTCGGTTTATTGAGCCATTAATTCTCTTGATTTGTTGGAATTTCAACACGGATATCTCGTTATTGTGTTTGGGGAGCTCATTTAAAAACTTAAACGAAATCTCATTTTAAAAAATCTTTTAAAATGCCCATTCATAGATGTTCTTAAACATTTTTAGGGTTAAAATTATCATAAAACAATTTTACATTGTATTAATGTGTGTTAATTTGAGAAATTTGCAGAAAATTAAACATACATTAATAATGCCTGTATAAACTTTTGAAAATTATATTCACTAATAATTGTCACTGTCAGAGAAAGAAAGCCTTCTGCTTTCAGCGAAGAAAACAAATACAAGAAGTAATATTCCATGCAATTTGCAAAACTAAAAATAATTGGCTTCGTTAGGCGACGAACATGCCAAGCTCCCCCTCTCCCCCGCAGAGCGGCGGCGCAGCGGTTTGGAGGAGATGGTTTGGTGGCGGTGGTTTGTACCCTGCATTAATCAACAAACACAACCGCAGAGCTGGATCGAACACGAACAACGAACGAATGCGTCGATACTCCGGTAAATCATGCTTGTTGAACCGACAAAACATTATGATATCAAGTTAATTGACCGGGTTTTGAACATCTGCCAGAGATTTAAAGCGATGAAAAACTCGAGAGCAACATAAATGAACGGAAAACTTGATGCTAATGAGAAAAAAAAAAGTGCAACAATAATGGAAAACTTCAGTATAATAACGAAAAATGCGAATAATTAAAAAAAAAACTTGATCGTTTTGGTTGTTTTAAAAGAATAATGCTTTAATAACGCATGAGGGGATTATAATTATACTTATTATTCATTCTTTTATCTGATTTATCTGTTATTTACTTCTAGAAATATGGGTAGATATTTTTATATTCAGGAAAAGCTTCATTTACAGGCTTAAAATATTCGATTTTTGTTGGTACATCTTAATTTATTTGACTTTTTAAACTTTTGATCCTTTAAATATACTATAAAAAGTTAGTATTCTTGTGTTTACCAGACTTTAAAAGCGTTTTCTTGAACATCATTTATATTTTTACATAGTATATTTTTCAAGTAGATAAATGAGGTTTCTCCCTTAAACAAGCCAGAAAATCCACGCAAATTACTTAAATCCTTCCGACCAAACTGACAAAACATATTGGAACCTGGGATTATCGGGGAAATTGGCATAGTTGAGCGTAAAGCGCCAGAAAATGGGTTTGAAGATGCACCCACTACTAGTACCAGCCTAGAAGTCTGCTTCCAATGCCTGGGATGTACAATTTTACGCATTAGCCGACGGGCAATTGGCACGAACCGTGAATTTGGCATGGAATTTCCGGGCGGTTAAAGCCATGAGAAGCCGGGATTTTCATTAATTTACGTGTAATCAAAATGGTTTTCCCGAACAGCGTCGACAGCAGCAGCAGTGGCACGTTTCAACCTTTTTCGCCCATTAAGGCCGCCCGAAAACCATGAGTAACTTGAAGGAACACGAAGCGCTGTTAAGATAGGAGAGAAAAAGGACAAAGTCGCAGTAAGTATCTCATTTGGTGTCATTTCTATTTTTATTTCGAACCACCGAGAAAAGCGTACAACAAGCGTTGGAAGCGTTGAAGGCTTTGAAGGAAACTCTAATTGCGGTTGAAAAGAAGAGTTGCCTAATTTTGACGCGTGTTACTTTAAATAAGAATATCTCAGGAACGACTTGGCTTAATGATTTTAAAATTTACAGTAAGATAGCTTAAAGGTGGTCAACTATTGCAGTTTATATTACTTATAAACTTGTTTTTGTAAAAGTTTGATGAAAATTGAAGTAGTAGTTCCTAGTTTTAAAAGGAAATCAGTGTTTTTTTTAAAGTTTGGAAAAAGTCAGTTCAGAATTTTTATTTCAAGTTGATATCTTTTATGGTTTTATTTTAAATGTCCTGCAAAGCTTTTTTTCTGATGTGTTTCCATGTTTTCATCTCAATTGTGCTTCAAAAAAGTCTTATCAACAAAAGAACTCACTATTAACAAAACCTACACAAAATCTCGGTAATTAACTCATCCTCTAAGCAAGTTACCCCGATTTATAGCGACAGAAACAGCTTAATTGCATTGGAACAAAACGAACGCTGCACAAATTGTCAACCCGATCTTCTCCCGCATCCACAGCGCCGCACAGACGACCAAATAAAGAGATAAATGATAATTACGGCAAAATGACGCAGCTCTTACAGCATTCCCTACCTTTTTCAGATCCTTATTCGGCTCACCGTCGTCGGCTTTCCGCTTTTCCGTGCCGCCGGACAGCTTCTTTTCCTTTTCGTTTCCGCCGCATATCTGTAACAATGGAATACCATTGTAATGAGCAAAAAAAATGCATAAAAAAATAAAAATAAAAAAGCAACAAACATTTCATTGGCAGAAAAAGACAAAAATAGAAATTCATCTGAATCTTAAAATCTAAGAAATGTGGAATATTTACAAATAATTATCATACAAAAACATAGACATAAATCATTTACGTCAATATCGATACTAATCAATAAATTACAACGTAATTCACGGGTTAAACGTAATTATTTGTAACGTTTATCAACACTTACATATAGACATATGGCCACGCGTTATATTGATTAAGTTTTATCCACTTGGCAATTGCTTAATTAAGAATTTGGTCAAATAACAACATTCGTGGTGCAATCATTTAAATACCGCCCGATTTTCTTGCTTGTTTATTTGATTAAAGACTAGCTAAGATCAAACAGCTAAGAATACTCTAAAACTTTGCAATTTTCAATAAAAACCTTAAACATATCAAAGTGATAAACATGGGTGATAAAGATAAGCTTTATATTCACGTTATTGTTCTTTTTCCCATGATTTGTGGATTATGTACGTAGGTTTATTGTGATTTTTCATATTAATACATTGTAAATGCTATCGACTACGATTTGATAGCATATTATTACATTATTATATCATTATATTCATAATTTAAGAACATTTTAGTGGCATGTCCAAATATGGTCACACGAAACGATTGGCATGCTTTTCAAGGACGTGCCAAATCCTTAGAAGTTGATCCTGCTACGCATGTTGTTATCCATCATTCGAGGACCCCAAAATGTATGACGATGGAGAATTGTGTGGCTTTGGTTAAGTCAATTCAGGGTATTCATATGAATAACAAACGATATGGAGATATTGGCTATAATTTTCTAGTAAGTTTTTTGACTTTCATAAAAAGACAAGTAATGATTAAATTTTGATTATTTCTAAAGATTTGAATAAATCATAAATAAATAAATACATAGACATTAAAAGAAAACCATACAAGATATTTATATCAATATGATATAAAAACCCTCTTAAAGCTGCATTATTAATCTTACGCTACGCCTAATTTAAACCTAATCCAAGCAAAACTTTCAGAGTTAATATATTTTCAAATTTTACCATAACCCACCTAAATTCGATCTAAACTATCTCTATTTCTTTTTTAAAACCTTCTAGATTGGTGAAGATGGTAACATTTACGAAGGTGTCGGTTGGCACAATGCTGGCACACATGATAAGCGATTAAATTCACGCAGTATTGGCATTTGTTTCCTTGGTGATTTTACATGTAAGTACTTTTATCCCTAAACTGTCTCTTTGTTGTCAATATCTTTATGATTTCATGTACTCTTTCACTTTTATGCTTTAAATCATTAAAATTATAACTTTACTACAAGAGACATAATAAAATAATGTTTATTTAGTAATTTTGTTCAAAATCAAGGCTATTTTGAAGTAATTTAAGCCTATTTGTAGAGGTCTAGTGAGGAAAAGACAAAACAAATGAAAAAAAATTAAACCTGGTAAAATTTTTTGAGATTTGATAATGATGATAATGATGATAATTTTTGAGATAATATATACATTTGCAAAAAAAAAGTTTCCTTCGCTGAACCTCGAACGGATTATACGAATTCCCGTAAAAAATATGGTTACACTCCCTATTACCTAGAAATATCATTTGTTTTGTCATTTTCTGATGTCACCGACTGTCAAACGTAAATTTATTTGAGAACTTTATACTTAATACCTCATCACTTAATATCTTTCTTCTAAAGCTTGGTCGCCAAATGACGCCGCTCTAGGTGCTCTACAGCGACTCCTCGAATGTGGCGTCGACGGTGGAGTACTTGACGCCAACTACAGATTGATCACGCACAGCCAGCTCACACCAACGGATTGCCCTGGCCGGAAGTTGTATACGTACATTCGTACTCACAAACATTGGGTTAACGCTCCTTAAACTGCCCAGCTATAGAATCGGAACTATTTTCCTAAATTGATCCTAAACCTAACTGTGCCAAACCTAACCCTGGTTTAAACCCAACTCTGTCCGAAATTAAGTGTACGAACAGGACGAAGATTATCATAGACTACGACTGTACACTTAAGTATAATCCAATTGTGGTGATGTCGATCGGTTATACGGTACCCTTCTGCAAGTGTCTACTTCATTTAGTATCGTTGAACATTGATTTACGGGTTAATTGAGCAATAGTTAATCATTGAAATACGCTTTTCAGACTTTTATAATTATATTATATATGATTATTTTAGATTTTATATAAATTTCAATGTAAACTTTAATTAATAAATTATTCATTAAATGTTAATAAATTTATTCATTAAATGTTTTAATGATCTTATTTTTAATGTAATTTTCTAACAAGTAAGTTAATAAAATATTAATTGAAGAAATTTAAACATTGTTTTCCAATTACAAAGGATCATTAATCATGTTTTTATCGAGGGTTAACATTTGTGGTGGTTTCCATTATATGGCCGATTAGTATGGGAAGGTAATTAACGAGATAAACACATGTTTAGCTCAATTTTACATGACTAAAGAGCAATCAAACACAAAATTTTCGTATTTCATGGAAAAGTCATAGATCTGAGATCATATAGATCGATAACGAGTTTCCCCCGTTGAGCCTCGACTGGCCTGAAAACAGGCTGGCAATGTTGCCATACTCCAGTTAGAAATATAACTTTCCTATATTTTCTTTGTTTTTCCATGTTTTTTTAATATGAATTAACGTGTTTTTAATTTAAATAATGAACTAAAAAACTCAATAATGGCAGAATTATTTATAAAATGATAACTGTTTTTCCTAGTTTTAAATTTCAGAATTATTAAGTATTTATACAAAACCAGAGAAGACCAGAGAAAACAAGAGACAATCAGAGACAACCAGAGAGAAAAATGGAGAAATAAATCCTTTAAGCGCATCGAGAGATCGATAGCTTCAACGGTACATCAAATAACATGCTATTTCCGAACTTTTTGCATGTATTCGCCAAAAGATAAGAGAAAATCAAGGAAATCCTTCATATATTCCTAATTACTGGGAGAACTAAACGTCTCGTAATAAAACTAAAACCACATTCAAAATCAGCATAAAAATTGCTGCCCAATTCATCTTTGCTTACGTAAAAAAACATTTGAAAACAAACTAAAAAAGTTCAATTTACACAAAGTATTGCATACCTCATATTTTTCTTACAAGAACAAGTTTTATGTCGATCTCACAAGCAGTCATAAAAACATAATTACATATAACGAATCTCTAGCTATTTATACTAAGATAAATAACATCATACCCAGTAAATACCCATTTCCAGACCACTTCTAGAGTCAAAGGGGAACTACAATCTCATCAATTGAAAGTTATTAACATGTCTCTATCTCTCTTTTTGTATCTCAACTTTATTAATTTTATATAAAACGCGCTGCGTTTATATAAAAGGCAGCAACTTAAATCAACTCAGGCAGTATCTAATCAAGCCAGATTTGCGTAGTGTTATCGTTGGAAAGCGAATCTTTCTCTCGCACGAAAACGAACAAGAAAAGTGGAAAATATGAGTGGAAAACTTGTTGCATCCACATCCTGGGCCTGCATCTGTGTGCTCGTCGTCCTCGCTGCATCATCAGGTTGCTCGTTAGATGCTGCTTGTTTTGTAGTCTCAAGTTTCTTGGCATTATCAAGTTGTTCATTTGTATTCTATTAGGAATTACAGGAAATAAAGTGTTTCGTCAAAAGTTTGAACTAAAATTGAATTAGTTAATTTGTATTGACGATTTTAAAATTTGATTTTATGATTCTTTACAGAATCTGTGGATATTGTTTCAAGGAGTACATGGGGAGCAGCAGCACCTAAATTTAAGAATAATATGCGATCAATTGCTACGCATGTTATCGTTCATCATACTGTTTCTCCGACTTGTTCCGGTTCCGGATGCTATTCACGTTTACGGACGATACAAACTGGACATATTGGACTTAAATATGGTGATATTGGATATAATTTTTTGGTAAATCTCATAAAATAATTTCATTTTTAGCGTCATTATTTATAAGTTTATACTCGCACAGATGATACTAACAATTACCGCCATAAACTGACTTCAATGTTATCACAGTTAATCTAGTGAGGAATAAGAATTTTCCTACATATTTTCTGCATTTTTTAACAAACAAAAAATATCTTAAATCTATCATTTTATATATTTATATGAACTATAAAAACACTTGTGAATTACACATATTACACTGTGGGTGTGATTGAAGAGAATTTGTGGACGCACACGTATTTATTGCTAATTGCGATGCACATTTCGGATGCAAAGCATCCATATTCTGGCATATACATATAAAATACCTTCAACCAGCCTCAAACAAGTGCCAGTTAACAATTTTTGGAAATAATGGCTTCCAGGGTTCCTAGATCGGCTATACTATGAAATATTCTTTTCTTAAACCTATTTATAAAGGTGCTTCATATCTAATATGTTTAAAAAGTTAAGACTCAATCATTTACAAAAAATTTAATTTTGCAAATAATAATTACAAGACAAAAAGAGTTCCTCGAAATAGCTACCTTCGCAAAAAGCAGTGTTGCAATTTCTACTCCAATAAAAAAAACTTTCCCAATATTTTAATTTCACAAATTAAATAATTTAGCACAAAAATTAAAAATCCAATGAATAAAAAAGTTCTTCCACCCAGCCTCGAACACTCAACCCCATTCATTTCTAACCCCCAAACTGCCTGTTACCATTTTTCGGACCAATATTAAATATTACTTTTTAGGTGTTATCTTTTATCTATTTTTCTTTCCTTGATTTAAGATTGGTGAAGATGGCACAATTTTCGAAGGACAAGGCTTTGGCCGAAGAGCATCTCATGCGGGACGTGCGAATGGCTACAGCATTGGCGTGAGTTTCGTCGGAAACTTTGAGAGTAAGAGAATAAGTTTTGCAAAAGCTATGCCGAAAATTTTACAGCGAATTAACCAAATTTTGCGTGAATAGCGTCATCGCCAAGCCAGGCAGCGTTGAATGCGTTGAAAGATCTGATTAGCCACGCCATCCAGGCCGGTTATCTGCGTTCCAATTACAAACTGGTCGGACACCGGAGCGTAAAGGCGACGGCGTGTCCCGGACGGAATTTGTACAGCGAGATTAGCAAGATGGACAAATTCTCAAGCACGCTGTAAAGCCACGGCTGAGATTTTGCCGCCAGGAATGTGGGATAAGAACTGCGAACTGGATTGAATACAAATAACTCTATTTATTTCATCTTCATTTAAGTTGTAGTATTAGAGAACGAGGAAAAAGAAAAATAAAGTTGATTAAATTTTTTAAGATGGAAAATGTCAAGTGGATTTTAATGGAATTAATTTCTTTTTATTTAAATTAAATATTTATTACTTAATAATAGTGAAATTGTTTTTGTACATCTCAAAAATAATCGCTTCTTTAATATTATTATCTAATAGATATATTTGTAAAAAAAAATTAAAAAGTATGCTAAAAAAGTCAAGAAAGTTTCCCCCGACCAGCTTCGAACGAGTACTTTTAAGATTTCTCGTCAAAAAAAAAAACACATGCAACGTTGCCACAACAAACTCCAATCCAAAAAAAATTGTTTATTCCCATTATTTCCGTGTAGTTAATGTTTCTAAGCATTAAAAAACTACAAAACTTTCAGATATTATATTTTCTTACCCACATTATTCTTCAGAAAAATTTAACATTATATTATACCTATTATACCTAAAACCAGTTTAAACCACACTGTTAATATATTCATGCAATGCCAATAACACTAAAATGCCGCTTTACCAATGCCGACTGGAATTTCCGTACTCCCCTAGTTTGCGCGAATTCAAGACGTTCTCCACCAGTATTCCCTCACGTATGTGTGTGCTATTTTCAAGAGCTTTGACGATAAAAATATTTATGCCTTCTGCTGCCAACGGACGCCATGAATATCAAATTTATGTGTGCTGCGTTTTTATTTTATGTTTATTTTATTTCTCATTATTTGCGAGCCCGCGAAAAGTTCGCAGCGTATTTTATCAATGGTTTGCTGTCAGTTTTTCTTCGGTTTTCTACGGTGTGTGTATGTGTATGTTTGTAAATTGTTGTAAATCAATTGAAAATGATAAAAGGACTTCATTTTTGGTTGGAGTTTTGACTTTATTGTTTTAATATTGAGATCTGTGAACTGATGCAAAATTCTCAGTATGTTAGGTTTCATAAAAATTGACTTAGCTTCGATATTTACAATTACTTTTGGATAAAACTTTTTTGGAAGATTCTTGAATAAAGGCTAAAGAACTTCCTAGAAACTGTTTATTTTATGTTCTGTATTTCGGCCTGAAAAAATTCACAAACTGGAACTTTTGTGAGATCAAACTTATCACACACGCTTCGCTGTACACAGTTTTGACAGTTTGAATTTTTTAAAACCTATATCAAACATGGAAGATAAGCTTATTCTAGGAAATTACTTAGCGTATATTCCAGAATCCCTCAAAAAAGTTTCCTTGAAATAAGTTCCGAAATACAGAAATTACAGACATGTTTATGAAATCTCAATTATTAATTCAATAAGTCAACATTTCTTTTCTTTGTCAAGACCGAAACGAATAAACACATCCATATTTAAGGAAGTTATCAATACTCTATTAAAGTAAATCCCAATAAAGTTTCAGCAAAATTTATCAAAACTTAAAGTTTCTGTTATGAATTTTGTATAAAAAAAAACACAAGATGTACAAGTAGTTTCTTCCACATTTGCAAAACTGTACATAACGTTTACAAAATATCCAACATAATAAACCCCAGATAACAAAATATTATCAAATGACCTTTACAGGAATATCCAATACTCGATAAGATATTATTCAATAAGTTTAATAAAGTACAAAAGTAGTTATAACAAAATAATTACGAAGATAATATGAATCACATTCCCTCGTTTTCCAAGGATCTAGTTTGGGATTTACACTCTCGCAATTATCTACTAGCAAACATTCATTTTTTACCATGCAGCGATAACAACAATAACGTCTCAAAATGTATGAATAAATACAACATATTTAAGCAGTCTTTATCCAGTTCAACAACAACGTCTAACGTGTTTACTTCGTGTTTAATCTGAAGTTTTTTTACGACTAAAACTAGTTATACACAATGAGTCCACAAACTTTATTAATATTTAATTGCCTTTGGTGCTGTTTGGCGTGTGTCTATGCAACAGGTTTGTAAACTATCCGCATTGTTTGAGTTTTTGTGTTATTTATGCGAATATATTATGTTTTATAGACTCAATTTCTATGAATATTGTATTAAGAGAAGAGTGGAATGCCCGAGAAGCGATAAAGAAAGAGAATTTGCGATTAGATCCAGCGCCTTTCGTCGTCGTTCATCACAGTGCAACACTATCGTGTTTTTCGGAAGCAAAGTGCAAGAAATTAGTCAAGTCTTTCCAGAATTACCACATGGATCATCGGAAATGGAATGATATTGCCTATAATTTTGTTATTGGTCAGGACGGGAATATTTACGAAGGTAGAGGCTGGGGTATTACAGGAAGTCATGCAAAGGAGTATAATTCTGTTAGTATTGGGATTTGTATTGCTGGAAACTTCATAAGTAAGTATAAACATATTAAATTTTATTGTTATGGATGATATTTATTATGATTCGAGGGTGATTGCTATTTTATCAAGTTTCGCAGATTATTTTTGATGAAAGCAGATGTGTTGAATGAAGAAGTTACGATAAGAATGTATTGAGAAATTGCAAAGTAATGAGTTTATTTGTCAAATATATACTTATTCTTGTTAGGGCAAAACCCTACTAAAGTTTGACATACTCATTTCAATAGAAGTAAATTAATTAGCAAGAAAATATTATAGTATCGTATTCACCATATTTTAGAGTATACAACAAAAAACTTTCATGAAGATATTTCCAATAATATAGATTTGACAGTATATTTTCTAAAACTAATCAAACTATAAAACATATCAAACTATACGTACACCAAGTTTCAATTCCTAAACTTGAAGGAGTTAGAGAGCATTTTCGTGAGTAATGAGTTATTTAAAGATTTTGGTATACAATTCCATTAATTATCATCAAAAGTTTTACATATGGACCTATAAGTCTTTTCAGGATTTAGTAAGAATTTAACAATGTAGATATACGACATTTTCAACTTAGAATACATACAACTAAATCAGTTATCAAGAAAACGATAATTATATACAAAACTTCTCTTAATTTCTTTTCAGAAACAAATCCCAACAATAAGGCAATGGAATCCCTCCGTAAATTAATCAACTTTGGCGTAATGACAGGCGAGATAACCGACGATTACAAACTGATTGGGCATCGACAAGCCGTCGCAACCGAATGTCCAGGCGAATCACTCTACAACACCCTCAAAAACTGGCCACATTTCGAACCTCATCCTATCAATCCACGTCGCTGAATCTTCTAAATCTTCTTCAACACTTAATCAACTTCCTCCTCTATTCTAAATTTAAATTATTCAATAAAAATCAACTAATTTACATTTCCTAAGCTATATAAACGTTAATCACTTGAAAATGCCATTAATATCATTAATATCTTTAAATTAAGCCAAATATATTCTGCAAAATGTACTAGACACGTAATAAATTTCGTTAAAACAAGTCTGAAAACAAGAGAATGCGAAAATAAGAAAATAAGACTGTGAAACGGTAGAAAAACTTTGAGAAACTGGAAAAGGGGTGGCAAAAGCGTTTGGTATCGCTTGCCAACTGGCAGAATCCGTTCCGATACCGTCCCGATTTTAATTAATACCTGGCAGGATTTTAATCACCTTAACAGAGTGTAGCCTTCGCGAACTCACTTTTTCCACTTATTTAGCTCGTTTTTCTTTATTTCGCACTGCAACATTTCCGAGCGCTTAACGAACGTTCATTAAAAGCAAATGATTTTTGGATAAAAGGAAATATTTTTCACTCTGGTTTGGACTTCCTTATTTTTGGTAGCAAAAAAGTAGCGACTAGTAAATAAAAAGCTTCCTGTGTTCAAGAATTAGCAAAATTAGAAAGAAAGTAAGGTTATACATACAACTGTTTGAGTTCCTTTTTTCATTTCATATTGTAATCATGATTGTAAGTTTCTCGTAATGAATGTAACAGTGTATAAAATATTCATTTAGAAACGCTCTGTACATTGGCGAGACTATTTTAAGAGCCCGGTAACAGAATAACACATTATCAAGACGTCCAATGTGAATTATATCCGTGTCGAGGTTAGTCACGCATTTCCTGGAATTCCCTTTCGTTGCGCCTATCAATAGCATTGGCAAACTGGGCCCGATTGCAATTAATTTGTTGTTATGGTAGCGGTTGTTAATGATAATTGCTGATACTTCGGAAGGGGTACATTGGGTCTGTGTGGTTCTGACTCAACCAGTACATGATTATCGCCCTTCCGCTATTCAAAACCAACGCTCAGCTATGTACATATTTCAGAGTATGAACGCACGCAAAGATATAGATATCATTCTCGGAGGCTATGATAATAGGTGGTAGTAAAGTTACCATCGACATGGTTCATGTTACCGACCGAACACGAGTTAGTCAGGAGTTAGTCGAAGGTTAATGTAGTGTTTGCACGAGCTCATCGATTATCACCCGGTGGCCAAAGTGTGATTATTATTGGTTAGCCACCCCCGCGCATACCCTGCTGATAACGATGCATTGACTACAACGCATAATTTGTGCCAATGCAGTTCGCACAGGTCAACGGGCATTAAATCTCATCAGTGCAAATCTTTTGCGGTGGCATTATCTCTAGGGTAAGTAAAATAGGATAAGTAAAAAATCGTTAGGAAGTTATTTAGGAGGTTAGTAATGGTTAGAAGTGAATTTATCGTATTATTATAATACTTGACTTTATATTCAAAGCAAGATTTTGAGCAAGACTCTTTTGCGCACACTTTTCAATTTTTGATCTGAAACGAGAAACGAAAAAGTTTTTGGAAAGTGTATAAAATTTACTCGAATACGACGTGAAATATTTTCAAGAAAAAGCTGAAATTTCATGTTTTTAACAAGTTTAACAAGAAAAAAAGTATGTACATATCCAATCTTTCAAAAAGCAATTGACGTCATATTCTAGAGAATAAAATAAAAGAATTTTACTGATGAGTTTTTGCACAGATTGATACGATAAAAGAAGCAGCACAAAACGTAATCGTTTATTCATCCATTCGGCAATTTTCGAGCATGATGCCACATTTGAATTCCGGCGCATTAAGCATTTTTAGCGTGGTGCACATCTCTTTTCCGTTTCACGTTTGCAGGATTCGCGAATTTTTACACTTTAAGCAGTTTTTGCTTCCCTGCACAAGCGCCGCGGCCCGTTCGCGGTGGGTGCTCTATTTACACGCTCATTCCGGCTCGATCCACTTCGCAAAACGCCGATAAAAATTGCATCGGATAGTTAATTCCACGCATAAATCATTCCAAGCCCTGACACACATTAGCATAATCTCTGAGATTATTTAAACTTGTTTTCTTTATAGCAAGTAGAAATGAAAAGTACTTTTTTGTTTTATTTTCTTCGTGTACGTATAATAGGAATACGTACTTTTTTCAAGTGTCCGTCAAATAAATGAAATTGTTTGGGCAGGTAGTACATATACTGAAATAAAATTATTTCAGTTTTCTCATTTTTCATGCGTTGCTCGGTTGCGTACACTCTAGCGTCCTGAATGTTGATCCGAAATGAACTACTAAAACGTTTTCACCTTCACAAACAGATTCATTTTATTGAGAAATTTATTAACAAGTCAAATACTAAACTTATTTATAAATCATATATCAATCTATAAAGTTAGCACAAGAAACTCAAATATTTATCAATCGAAAATTGAAATCAAACCAACCGGAAAATTTCCAGCCGTTCCTTTGTCGTTAAACGTAGATTCACTACCGTGAATCATGAATTAATGATTAATGGAGTGGAGCACATTCCCCTTGTTTCACTTTGTCATCAAGCAAATTGGCCACGTCTTTGTTTGCTGATGTGGAATTTTTGATCGCATGAAAAAACAGAATCAATTAAAGAAGTCACAGACGATCATATTGAGGGGCGGAAGTCAAACGCTAACTTAATCGCACAAACTGTCCTCAATTAATATTTAATTAAAGGCGAAATCTCATTCACCAGAACGAAAATACATGATTTTCACAATTATTTTTCTCCGGTATATAACCAAATGTTTTGAAATTTTTATGGCAATTTAATAAAACTGATGCCTTGTTTTATCTTCTCATTTTTCTTGAGTGGCCCAGCTGCGTACACCGTAGGGAGCGTCGTTAATTTTAATCGGAACGGATGCACTAAATAACTTTTGCAAAGTTTATAAAAATTCCTTGAGTGTGTTTTTCGCATAAAAATCGACTTACAAATATGGAAAACTATGTAAATATATATTTGTTTGAAAAAACAGTTGACGTCATATTCTAGAGAATTTAATTATCTATAAAATGAACCATCATTCGGCCAAATACGATCGGTAGAACTATGTCAATCGTGTACGCAAAATCGAAAAACGGTGGTGCGAAAAAACAAGTTCAAAGATATAGGAACACGATATATATTTGAGGAGTTTCATGACTTGTAAATTTTCTTCTACCGAATTGATATTTTGGCGGAATAATCTTGAATATCAAACGACGATTGCTTGACCTGGTTAACATATTTAGTATTTTATAAAACGTTCCTTACGTGATGTTACTATAGAATATGTTTGTGTTTTTCTTTAAAAAAATAAACCTGGAGATTATAAACTTTAACCGACGATAATTAATTACGGTAAATGTAACACGTCGAAAGTATGTATGTAATTTCCTTTGATTTACGTTGTTTATTTTGGTTTTGCCTGCTATTTCGACTTTCGACCAGGTTTCCAAGTCTTTAATTGGGAAATATTTATAAATATTCTCACTAATCATTGTAAATCCTTTAAGAAAAGATCACAGGTTTGTTAATGAGGCTAGGCTAAACTTATGAGTATGCAGAAAATGTGTTCTAATGAAATGAACTTGTAGGGAATTTAATTTTTCTATGCAAATGAAAAATGTCGACCGAAAGTAAAAAATGTGTATCAAAAATACATTTTTCCACCGCTCGAATTTTTAGGTTATTAGAAATATTAGAATCTAATACTTAAAAAAATTGACAATTAATTATAGTAAATCGTTAAAACATTACTCACTATTTCTAGATCAATTTTCATAATACTCTCCTTAAGTAACTTTATTATTTCACTAAATTTCTTTAAACAAACTTCTCTAATTTTTTTGGTTGTTTACCTTTCGAAAAAATTCAACTAACTGGCTAAAAACTCCCTTTTAAACTTCTAAAACCTTCGTATTCAGGTTTAAACCCTAAGTAACAGGTTTTGAAACCGCCATACCTTTTGAAAGTCTCCAAAAACGATTGACAACTCCAACGAAGCATTGACAACTCCGAAAAACTCTTCACAACCCAAAAAAATATATATTTAAAACTCCAAAAAACCCTTTAAAACGACAAAAATTCTTTCAGAACTCCTAAAAATTCCTCACAAGGTAAAAAAAAAACTCTTGGAAAACCTTTAAATACCCATAAAAATTAAACTAGTGTCAACCAAAACAGGAAATAGCAAACAAACTACATTAACAACTTTCAAATTCGTCAATCGTCCGAACATTTGATGCGTCCCTAAGATGGGAGCACCAACAAAGCAAGAAAAGGTGAAGTATTCCAGAAAAGGGCTTTGTGCCTCCGTGCTATAGGCCAATAACCGAGGGGTAGGTCGGTTCCGTAAAGCCGTGAGCAATGTAGCAGGGCAAATGGGAAGCTACAGTGTGGTGTTTGTATGACTGTACGTACGGTTCTGGTTCTGGAGTGTGTTTGAAAATCAATACCTGCTTTCGCAAACCTGCAAGCCAAAACCAACCGCAGGAACCTCTTCAACTTTAACCGCGCTAAAAATAGCGTCCGCCTTTCCTTTGCCCCAACTTCCGGATTTTTATGCAACTTGTGGCGCTTGGGATAAGAAGGAGACACTGAGGAAGAAAGTAGAAAAAAGTTTGCGGCGATATCAATCATCGTAGATAAAGTTAAACTAACTGTGTCGTTGAAAATTGGTTTCTTTTGTAATTGGTTGAATTATAACTGTTGATTTTAATTTCAATTGAGTTTGCTTTATACTTAGCTGTGTGATCTTATAAGAAGCAGTTAATCTTTCTCTTTTATAATGCATTGGGAAAATGTTAATAGTTTTGTTAGTTTACTCGGAAAATTCTTCCTTTTCCATTTCCAACATTTGAGAACATGTTGTTAATCTTAATAGTATACCTAGCAAACTCTTTTTCAAAGTGCACTACCATTTCTAAATGACTCTAGCGGCTTTATTATTATTTCCGCAGACTTGGAAATGGCTTTATACGAAAGATAATTTATTTCTGTACACAACTGGGATGAGAAAAATATTTTATCCTTAGAAATTTAGACGGAAAATACAGTTCTTTCGGGTGTGTTTTGAAAAGTAGAAAATGTCTCAACGAAAGGAAGAGGAATTTATACCAATTTTGGAAGGCTTTAACGGTTCTGGTATAAGTGTTTACAAATATTAAATATTACATATTTCCAATATTTCTATCGTTAAATTAACATTAGAAAATCTGTAAGTCTTTCAAGAAACTATGCAAAAACGATTGTTACATAAATTTGAAAGTCAAAGACAAAGTGAACTAAAAATAACCGAGCTAATCTCGGTAATCTTACACGCATTCCTGCCTGTAAACCGACGGCAGACAATAGATAATCTCGGTACGATTTGTAAATATATTTATACCTAGAAAGCCTAGCAAACCCAGGAGAACGTATTATGTGATGCCACAGAACACGTCCAGATAGACACACATTGTCTATT
>WSZQ02000006.1:3002890-3014628 GCA_019419845.2 Weissflogia rhopalogaster
ATTTACTTTCGGTTAATGTTCAATGATTTTAAAACAGAGAAAATCTTTTAAAACCTTTAAAATTAACTGTGCAAAAAGTGTTAAACTTTTTAGATTAGATAATAACATTCACAGCAAAAGGCGTGGACAAATCAGATGAAACATTGAAAAGTAGTGCGTGTTGCTAAGTAAGTTGTAGTGTTTCACGAAGATGTAACTTTTCATCATCTTACTTGTTAGTTTAAAATAAATTTATGATCATCCTCGACGGTTTGGAGCGCGCACCGTATGCGCTGATAAAAGTTAAACTTTGGTTTTACGATGCCTTTTTGCGTGAGATGCTAGCAAGCTGTCTGCGCGTCTCTTGGCCGAGAGAATGTTTGGAAATAATGGCATTGTTCCAAACTATTTTCATATCGCACCATGGGCATTATACGCACGTAAAAACACCGTAAACTGTCGACGAGGATTGGCGAGTGGCTCTGGGAAGACCCTGGATACTTGTTCACAATTAGGACAATGTCAATCTGTAAGGTTTTTCGCAATTTTGTTAATAGATAGTTAAGAGTGTAATGTAGACTTAACCTGGATTTAATCCAATTCTGATTAGCTACAACGGATTTATATATAAATGTTGCATATTTGATAATTATTCTATTAGAAAGAGAGTTCCTTATTCTATTCTAGATCTCAAAGAGAAAAGTGTTTCACTTGCAGTAGTTTGACCGAAAAATGGTATTCCTTTTATCGTTGCTTCCGGAGAAGAATGAATTATCAGAATTAAACTAACACTCTAATTATCTACTGCGGCTGTATTATGAATTATACATACTGGAGAATGCCTTCAGTCAGAAGAGAATTTCTTTATCGATTAGTATATGAAGGAATCATTATTATCAAATTAGTAGTTAGTAGTCCCGGAAATAAGATTTATTCGAGCGTGTTTTTGATAAGTAAAAAATTTACCAAGCTGAAATAAAACAATTTCGCCAATTTTAATTAATTGTAGCTACATTATCATTAGTCCTACAAAAATAGGACTAATTGCTACCGAAAGGGAAACTTTCAGTCTATCAAATCCCGAAGAGGAAATATTAATATCTTCATTAGTTTAATCGGAAAAGACGTTCAATTCAAGCACTATTTCTACAATGAAATAAACACAGTTTAAACGAAATAATTTCCAACAGTTGCAAGGATTTTCCGCGACCTTTTCTGACTTCATTTTCTTCCCAATTCCACGTAGACAAACCTTGGGGAAGCACAAGACTGACGTGTGTGCACAAGAATAGAAACGGTTTATCACGGTAGATTAAATCATAATGAAGATATATGTGCGACACATTGCGATACGCTCATGTGATCTATGTTACTTTCGTGAAAAAACGGGGAAAAACTCCACTATTATTGCACTAAATTATTCCACTTAATATTTAACAAGCGTATTCTACCAGTTTATGTAGTTGTTTGTTCTTTTTCCCCTTATTTTTGCTTTGCACACACACGTTCCAGAAAATATTAAATACATCTCGAGTATATTTTATTGTTTCCAAATGTTCTCGAGCAATATTTTACGTTTTGGAGCAAATGCAATTCCAGCCAAAGTTTAGTTTCACTACAGTTTTCATTTGTTGTCGCGGCGAGCCTGCGGTCTCCAGCACGAAAGTCGTGTAATATTAAATCACTGCGGCACCTGCTTCGGGTTCGTCTTCCTTTTGTCGGGCAATTCGACGACATATTTTACGCGTTTGCACCCGCCTCATGGCTTCCACGAAACTGTCCGCCGGCTTATTCGATCACGGATTCTTGTAAAATTGTAAAATTTTGCATTTGTAGTAGAAATTTATTAATAAAATGTTACATAAAACCAGGAAAGTCTAAAATAGAGAATTTACATTTCGAAAATGCTGCTCTAAAAATTGAATTTCGGGTTGAACTACTGAAGATTTTAGAAATATCTCTTCCGGTTCTGGCTGAGGAAAACATTTTCTTTAGAATAAAACCATCCCCAAATGTCTAGGATGTATAATAAAAATGTTACAGTATTTTAAAGTTCAGTTAATAACCCATTTTAGAATTTGTTGTGTCAATACTTCTTAATCAAAACTTCTATTCTCTGAATAAACAACTCATTTTTATCAAATCCATGAGGAAAAAGACACGTACCATGCACGGGTGTAAAATTTCCCACTGACATTCGCACGCGTTGCATTCTTTTACCACTCATCGCTGAAGTTTCGCACTTCATTTACCCATGTATTCACCAAACCAACGTGCCACAAATGTGGAGAACGACGACAACGCGCTGTAACTTTCCGGATGTCAGAAAGACAGCGAAGAAAAGAATGCAAAAAAACTACATATGGATGATATGCTAAATGTGTATAACGAACCTCATCTGCGTCATGTGTCACATGTACTTTTCTAACAATAAGCAGAAATGCTAGAATTACAGTAGGAAAAGAAGAAATATCTAAATTTATTATTTTTTACAGAACTCAGAATAATATTTTAATCAAAGAAAAACATTAAAACTTTCTATCGCTAATTTTGTGAACAAAAAGGTATTTTAAAGGCTGTTTAAGCGAATATTTTGATGTTTCCTTACTGTATCACTTTGTACCTTCTTCGTTATGTTCACGAACATGCTAAAGAAGATTTTCACAAGGATTTGCCCAAGATTTCCACGCCTTTCGTCGCGACTGGTTATCTAACATTATTTTATGAATCATTTATGGGCTGTAAATATTTATCAAGCTCATCGAATATTTAAGCAGGTTCTCGATCCAATACGTGTGACACGCAACTGCATACTTATAAATTCGCTTGGAATTCACAACTTTACGCTTGGCAAAACATGTAAACTTGCAGAATTATCCGAGGGGAAGGAAAAACCGAAAAGGGGACCTTCAAATATTCCAAACAAGTTTGAGTTTAATAAACGTTTAGGCAAAATAAAGATTTTAACAATTTCTCTTCGGAATATGATAGAAATAAAACAACTTTTTAGAAAATCATGTTTCCGGGAAAACTAATAAAGATAGCAAACAATTGATCTTTAGTATCCGTTAGAAGAAGAATGATGACCATATATATAGGGTTATATCGTCACTAACTATAGTTTGTCAAAATTGACATAACAATAAAGCTTCAAAAATAGAAATTGCTAAAACGATTTCAGTATAGAAAAACTGAGATGCATAAAACACTTGAAATGGTGACCCTAGGAACACAAAAACTAACAAATACTCGAAATTTAATAAGCATTTAAAATATATCGTTAAAAACCTCAACAACAAAAAATTCACTTGTCATAAAATGACTCCACTAGACTTGTACACGAATACGAATATGTCCTTTCAGACTGTGAGGCAGGTTTCCCGAAGGGAAAAATCCCATTGGCAGCTTGGAGAAGTTTGAAGAATAGCCGCGATGTTGGTTTGAGGATGGGCTAAGATTGGGTGCGATTGAGACGTGTCAACGATTCGATTTCCTCGGAAATGTTTGGGGATGAGCCACATTCACAGAGAGAAGTATGAAGGAGAGGATGGAGAAGGGAGTGTTTGAGTGGTGGGTTTTAGCACCACTCGTACCCAGGGTACGGGGGGCCAGAGTACAAGTGGTGAGGAAAGATTTGCCTTCCGGTGGTAGTGGGCTGCATGCGTCTGGAAATCGCTTCCGCAAATACGCGGTGAATTTCAGCACACATAACAGACTACGACTACACCCACTCACTTTCGGGGAATGATGCGAAGATGCTTGGCTTCCTTCAGCTCTGGCCAGATTTGCCGATTCACAATTTCATGACGAATGTATGAGTATGTAGGGGAGAAGAAATGAGGCCTGCGATTTCACTAGATTAAACAGCAAACATATTTTGAAAAAAAATAAGCTTGTATTAAAAAATAATTTGCTTTTTTCAGTACCTAAGATTTATTAAACATCATAATATTTTCTTCTCTTTGATTTTTCTATCGAAAGGAGTAAGATCCCATTCTTTGCTAGAAAGTCTATATTTCTTTTAAAAGTTTATCCGGAGAATTAGGGACAGGATTACTAGGATCAAAATCGAATTGTGTCAAATCGTTTGGATTTAACGGCAGTAAAACGAAAAGTGGGTGAATCAAAAGTGGGATATAGAAAAATATTATTACACTTTAAGCATGAAGAACAAAAAAGGAAGAAATATCGAGAAACAAAAATGGAAAAAGGCAATTTGGTGTGTTGTAATCCTGTTACTTGTCTTGTCAAGTTAGTAAAGACTTGGACAGGGAGTCCCCTGGGCAATAATTTTAATAAGACGATTGCGAGCATTCATATACTACGTTCCAGCATCCAGGGTATAGTGCTGAGCTGCCAGAATAAGATGTTCCAGTGTCAATGGTGACTGTTTGTGTGGAGGAAGCCAGAGAGCAATCATTTCACATTAAAAATCGACTTCGAAATATGGATGCCATGTTTCATATCGTCTGTTGAGTTGGTTGCCTAAGATAGGGGTTGCTTGCTGCGCCACTATGCTTAATACGTTGGGGATGCGCTCCGTGGCAATGAGGAGTGGGCGCTGCGCCACCATAAAAGCGTGGTACGCACCCGATTCGGCCTATTTTACTTGTATTTTGTTTTGCATTTGTGTGTTCATTGCGTCGTTTTAATAAAGTCGTTGTGCTTTTTACTTCGTGTATTTTGAACTTGAAATTTTAAAAGAATATTCTTCTGTAAATGAGCTTCACCCTTAAATTAGCAAAACACCACTTTCATGATCTTAAAACCCCTTATAGATGCACCGATAAACGAAGTCTTAAAATGGCCTGAAATGTTTGTAAAAAAGGGTAAAAACGCAGCATTTCACCGAACGAATTTCAGTTTGTTGCGTATTTGAACAGTGAAAAGCTCTCACCATTCTCTCCCCTTTCTCTTGGGAAGCATTTTTTAATGCGCGCGTTTCCACAGGAACGCACAGCACCTTTTAATAAATATAACCACCGCTACAGTTAGAACGTAACACCGGCGCCTCCACAAAAAACACCACCCTATTCTCTCTTCTCTTTATCCTTCCTTTTTTTTCCTCAGCCGTGTCACAGAGGTTACTCCACTGCCTTACCATATTTTATCCCTTTACACAACGAACGCCGGTGGCCGGTGGTGGCGGTGGCGAAGAAGCATTGGGAATATTTTCTAAAGCAGGGGAAATCGACCTGCAACTCTGGAGAAAGTCCCAGTATTTTCTCCACCGTCGGAATACATTAGTTACACGCAATACTGCAGATTGTGTTTTATATTTATACGCGAAACCGCCATATTTATGCACACACGACGACAAAACGGAGGCGGTTACTGCCTGTGACTATGTATAAGTGCACTGGTGGCGTCTACGAAGGCGGCTGCAGAATAAAACTGTTCTAACCGTTATAATTCGCGACGGAATGTAAATTCCGGGTTTAAGAATCGAGGTTATTGCTTGATGTTTAATAAAAATATAAATTGAACGCCTTCGATTTTTTTGGATTTAATTAACTAGAGTTATTTTAATGGCAATAGCTATATTGTGGCATGTTGTATTATAATTACGGCATTTTGAAATTGCCAATTTCGAATATGCAACCAGCACCTGCTTTATCGTTGATATTTATATATTCGCATGTGGCGCCGCCAAACGCACTCGTTATTCAATTAGTTATTAATGATGTAGGCATGCATTTATTTAATGACTTTATTTACATTTATTTTGTTTGAAATATACGCTAAATTAGCAAGTTATAATTCTACTACTACTCCGTCGCCAGCAGCCGCCAGCAGCCGCCACCAGCGATTTCTCCACCGGCCTTCGTCATCTGCGATTCAGACGTCATCCACTAACTGCCTCCTCCTGCAGCCTCCCAGGCTCTCCACGCTAATCTCCTTCATTGCTATATCTTTTGTAACATATATTGTGGTACAATAAAATCCTCTAGAGTTTAACTCCACTGTTGTTATTTCCCTCATATTGTTACAAAAAAACTCTGAAAATTTGAAGGTAATCAAAACAGTAGTTTCGAGATGTTATGTTTTTACGAAGCTGAATAGATGTAAAACTATAAATAAAGCCCCTTAATTAAAGAAAAGGAAAAATAACAACAACAAAAAAACTGTGACATTCTAATTTTCAACATGTTTCAATGACAAATCGAAAACACTTCCATCCCATTATTCAATTAAACGAAAAAACCTAGTTTAAGTGTTAAAAAATGCACATAAATCGACTTTTATAGCCGCTGTCAGCGCATGTAAATGTTTTACTACCGATACCAACATATGCGCATTGCTATCTATATGACGAAACATGCACTTTGGTCAGATTGAAATATTCACTCTTGCTGGCGCTGTCGATGCACATTTTCAGTCGCGGACCACTTTATAACGCACCCATGCAAAACCCAAATTTGCAATGTAAATATTCTCATCCCTCTCATCACCTCAAAAAAGTCCCATTATACCCAATCACTTGTGAACGGAGTACATCTGTATGTTTTCTAGTGCATTTCGGTGATTTTCATTCAGTGATTTTGGTCAATTGTGGCCTTTCTACAGACGCATTTTAAAAAGTCACTGTTTTACCTCACCCTCTTCTCTTACAACATTGAAAAGGGAAGAACGCAAATGCTATGCATGGGAGGAACACTTCGTTAAACAAACCTTCAGTGCGTTGCAGTGTTCGGCGTGCTTTGTGCGTTTTCGTAACGAGCGTAATGACACAATACACGCGAAATCTACGAAAATGCTAACGATCGTGTATGTCGTCTTGTTGGGCGCTTGCAAATATGCAAATTAAATTTTTCCAACCGTCGCTCATCGTGCGACATTCCCTGTGAAATGTTTTGCAGTTTTTTTTTTTTTGCATTGCTAAAGGGAGAAATGCGGTGCTATGTGCTCTCATCGCTTGTCGAGGTTTATTCTTGGCTTTTTACTTGAGCGCCTTTGCTTTTATTTCATTCGTTGGGAGAATCTCGTACTTGTCCTACCATTCCTACGTCCTACAGGAATGGAGGACGAGCGCTTTTTGTTGTGGTTCAGTTTAATGCAATTCCATAAGATAAGTGGGTGTTGTGGGTTTGGATGTAGGTTTTCAAATGTAAACAGACAGCTTCAAAACACTTCATCTTCAAAAACAAAGAGGTATTTACAGAATTCATTTAAAGTTTTTTTTCTTCAATATTTATATAGCGACGTGTAATTTATAGTTATTTTTGCGAATAAGGTGCATATAACTTTTTTCTTGACTTAGATAATGAGGTTCTCCCTTTGGAACCTCATTATTAAAGTCAAAAAAATTGTAACTAAAGAATAACTTAAAAACCTAGGAATGTAACATAATAACAAAATTAGCAATATTTTATAAACTATTTGGAATATTTCATTGAAAATAGGACAAAATAGTTTCAGAATAACCTCCTTATCGAAAACATAAGCCTCAAATCAAATACTCTTATATTATTTAAGTTATATGCTGTTAAATCTAGTCATTATTCGACTCGATATATCACAGGATTCAACTAAATTTCTCCTTAAAAAGTTGGTTAAATTTACAAATAATACTACCAACGATGAACAAGTATGAAAGTAGAAAAAGTTTGAACTGTATATATTGCAAATTTCAGCAAATTATATTGCATAGTTTCTGAGATATAGCACAAACAAAACCTAACGGAAATGACAATCAATGAATCCCAATTTAAAAGAAACGTAATATGCACATTTCTTATTCATAAGAGCGAGAAATGGTCAACATAAATTACGACAAATATAATTTGCACAAAGATGAAACTAGGAAAATTTTAAAATTTTTCTCGAATTTCTAATTATCAAAGTAAACTGTACTACATTAATGTGAACTCAAAAAATGTTGTAAGTCTCTAGGTCTTGAAACGTAACGAAATTTAAACATAATGAAATCCTCCCTTTTCCTCCGAAAATTCCGATTCTAACATCTGAACATCAAACGCCAGAGTTTTAAGTAAATTAGAATTCAGAAAGCCACCTGTCACCTGCCAAAATACCTTTATCCTAGTAGCCCGGCCCGCTCTCACTGTCGGAATGCACGATAATTAAATAAAATCATTTATGCAATCATCCCGGTTTCCCTGGCTCGCCCACATGCTGGGCATTATCGGAGATCACCTCATTCTACCTTTAGAATAGTGCCTCCGTTAGATGTTTCACCTTTTTACCATTGTTCTCTCTCTCTTCTGTTCTTTCCCCAATAACTACCTATATAACCTTGTTCTTGTCTAGCAAAGCATCACCCTTGGTTGGCCAATACTTTGGTCTTCTACCGACTACTGCATACTACTACAGACTTGTACAGAGTTTAGAGGTTTGTATACTTCTAGACTTCTTGTAGACTTCTAGAGACTACTACAGACAGACTGTAATACCCTTAACGGACGTCTTACACCGCTGCCATCGTCGTCGTCGTATCCCCATTACGACTAACCTCTCCCGAAAACCATTCTGCCCTTACACACCACCCCCTGGTAGTGCCAACGTCAAAAGCGAGATGAGAGCCGAATGAACGGCAAAAGGCAACACGGCTCGACGGCTAGGGGAGTTCAAATGAGGAGTTGTTGCACGCGTCCTCTGGAAATGGCTTTTGAACGTAGCTCAGCCTTAAGATAGTTCACACAGACCACATCCACTCGCTTTTGCGAGGATGCGCTTATAAAAAAGGAGCTAAAAAAGGAATATAGACAGCAAAAAAGAAGAAAAAAAGGGGAAAAAAGGGGACAAGGCAGAAAGAGCAAAAAAGACAGAAAACGAGAAAAGGAAGACAGAGAGAAAAAGGAGTGGAATCACCCTCAGACTCCAGAAAGTCGAATGTCGACGAAAGTTGGGCGTAAAGCCAGAAAACGTAAGATCCATGTTTAATTGTTCGTTCGACATGACTACGTTAAAGGTCCTGATGTAGGAGGATTTGGGAGTAAATTAGGAAGTTGCACAGTTAAGCATTAGATCTAATTTTGATTTTTGACTAATTCGCAGCTTCCATTCGTTCTTTGTCAGCAGATGTCAATCTGGTTACGATTACAGGGCTGTAATGAGTCTTAAATTTTAGCACCATGTAGGGAATTCTAATTACGTTGCCGTGTAATTGAGTTTAGATCATTCGTGGAGAAAACAGATTTGCTTCGATTGATCCAAATTGTGATCAGGATAATTGGTCACAAGTCGAAGAAAATCGTCCTTGGACAGGAAGTTTATAAGTGAGATTTAATATAAACGTAAAATTGTTTGGAAATACATCTTAATCGTTAAAGAATGTAGGAATAGAAGTTGAATGGGATTACACGGTCTGTAAAAAACCACCCCCTAAATTTCCTGGACATTTCTATACAAAAACTGACTGAACTTGAACTTGATTTTTCTCCATCTATAGAAAATCGACCGCCACAGACTGTATAATCCCATTCAACTCCTTCCATCGGCTCATCTCAGTACCTCAAACAAAAGCCAATTATGACTCAGAATTTAACAATATTTTACATATCGCGAATAGTAATGGCTATCGAGACAATTGGATATATGAAATTTTGCAGAGAAAGAACACAAAACTAACCCAAAACTTTTTCTCTCCCGTAAAGAGAGAACCTCTCAATATCTCCCAATACATAAAAATCACCTATTTAGGAAAAATCACTAACAGCATAACAAACTACCTCAAGAAATTTCAACTATAAACTTCTATTTACAACCCCAATATGCTCAAAACTCTAACCAACACCAAATTAAAATCAAAAAACGATTAAATCCACAACTCTGGTGTTTATCAGATAAAATGTTCGAACTGCAACATAATACTCCTTGGACAAACCGGCCGCAACTTCGAAACGCGTTTTAAAGAATATTTGCGTATCACTGACAGCACGGGAAATCCAAACGTCTCCTCTCTCACGCACCACCTCATTTTCAATGACCATCGCTGCACTATTGATAACCTACACCCGTGCAATAAAAACTATAAGCTCAATGCTTGGAGGCAATATACGTTCAGCAGGCTTCTTCAAAAAACCCGGACCTTGTGATAAACGACAAAACCGATATTTTGGTCAGCTCCCCACTAATTCGTCTCCACACATCATACAACTTTATAATGTAAAATTCTGTAGAAATACATCTTTTGTAACTTTTGGCTCACTAGTACACGACGATGCCTAACGGCGAAATGTACATCGTACAATTTATCTATTAAACTTGTAAAACAGTGACAAAAATTGTGTTTTCACATCAAAGTATCAACATGTTTTACCAACAACCTGCAGTCCTCTCCATTAATAACTATTAACACAATATAATAATACTTCCCATCATAAGTTGTTTGAGCATTACATAAAACTGCATAAAATGATTAAATGATTAGTTCGCTTACTATGAATGTCTAGATCCAATATTTCCCATATATTTCGAGTATATCCCTTTATAACAGACTGAAAAACGCCTAGAAACTGCAATTTCTTAGTTACTAAATTCCACTATGTTTGCAAAATAAAAAAGAAAAAAAAGTTTGTCCCGACCAGCCTCGAACAAGTAGAATTACGAATTCCCGCTAAAAATTGGTTTGCACTGTTGCGACGACTTCTCTTTCTTATGTAGAGCAACGAGAAGGAAATTGATTTAAATATCCTACTTCACAAAGCCACAATTTCCTAATATATAGCCCATAAAATGTATCAATTTAAAACAGGAAAATAACAATAACATTGTTACTACTCGTAAAAGTGCACACTGTTGCATATTTCATCAATCTGCTCATAAAGTCTCCACCAGTTTACACCGTCTTTAAGTGAGAAGCCCTGAAAAGCATCGAAATGACGCCATTGCGAATTCAATTTAACGCGTACAAGTTTTTACCGTCTGCGTTTTTACTGCCCGAACCTATGGACCAATAACACATTCCCTACATCCTCATGCACCATCTACCAACCAATAAAAGCAAGGAATTCGTCCAAGAAACACACCTGACAACTTCGCAAAGAAAAAAAGATGACTTTTACATTTTACATGTTAATTAACCCTGGAAGAAACGCATAAAAACTTGCAAATCTATGTGACTTTCATCTGGTACTCTTTACGCTCTTAATCATAAAACAAGGTCATAAAACGTTGTAAAACTTCTTCTGCAATGCTTTGAAATTCCTTAAAATGTGATCCTGGTTGCCTAAATTACCTTCGCATAAAGTTTTTTTTTCTTCTGCTGTTTGTGTTTTTACTGTATAGAAATGGAGCCGAAGTTCAGACAAATCCGCCGGTGGTGAAATTGAAAAATGCATTCATGGATGACAGTCGGGTCGGAAAAGCGGAAAAGTGTGCAAATCCACCGAGGGCAAATCGTGTACGCGGGTGGGAGCGCTCTGCATTTCTGCGCGAAATGCATCAAAGATCAAAACTGTCGCTGAATAAGACCGGGATATCTTTGTGCTATCGGGACGGGCGCATTGCTTTATCGCTCGGCGAACAAGAGATACAGATAAAACTAAATAAGCCGGAAATGAAAAATAAGCACTACTTTTGGTCCTGCCACGTGAAATATGTTCGAAAAAATGTGATCGTAGCAGTGGAAAGTGGAAAAGAATCCGCTGGGAAATTTATCAATCGAAGAGAAAGAAAAATTGAAGGAAAGCTTCATACTTACTGATTGAAATTTCAGTTGTGGGGGTAGATCCAGGAACAGTCCAAACTTTCTATTAGAGAAAATTTATCTCACTAATTGTAAGTAAAATCTTTTTTTT
>WSZQ02000006.1:3014728-3047424 GCA_019419845.2 Weissflogia rhopalogaster
GGGGTAGATCCAGGAACAGTCCAAACTTTCTATTAGAGAAAATTTATCTCACTAATTGTAAGTAAAATCTTTTTTTTAAATTAGTAGACAAACTTTAAGCACTTAAATCTGTCATTTTGAAATTATACCCCATAAGCAAGAGAGGATGTGGCAACACTGCAAGTCATTTTTTTTCTCGTTTTTATTATTCAAATATTGATTGCCTATAATTCAAATTTCATTGGAATTTTCTTAAAATTATATTTGTATTAATCACTGAACTGCTTTAAACGAATGATAAATAAACAAATATATGTCCAAGTTCTTAAATTAAAACTTTTCAGGGGAGATAAGCAAGAAAATGAGGAATTAAGTTTAGGGGTTTGGTGAGTCAAGAACAGCGGAAACTCACTATTCGCAACGTAGTGTCATACCTTACTCAATAAGTTTAAAATCCATTTAATACTACTAATTAATCATTTTCCATTCTACTCCAATATTCTATTTTGCTACAATACGTCAAGTGTCTGAAAATGACGAGGAATCTCTGAAATCGAAATTCCATTATTCCATTATGATTTCGAGGTTGAAGGACAGGTCAGTGTCGTGTTTGCAAATAAACCAGAATTAATTGGAATTATATCCGACCATCATTCATCACTACCATAAGCGTAAATTCGATAATGTGCAAATTAACAGTTGTATAAAATTGTTTTAAAAAGCAGAGTAATAAAACAATACTTTTGTGAAATAACAAACAATTTGGTGGTTTGTGGAAAGTAGTTTATACAAATGTTTACGAGGTTAATACTGTTGATTTTGACTATCATTTTATGGTAATGCCATAAATATAAACATGCGGGAGTGTAAATTTTAGTGATACGCAATAAACATGATACATTCGATTGGTGGAATGGGTTCGAGGCATGCATGGCAGGCATTTGGCATTTTCTAAAATTGCGACGAGTGTGAATCATTTGTGAACTATGAGCAATTTGTACCATTTTCAAGAATAATTGGGTATGCATATCAAATATTCGTATAAGTTCAGTTGCAGTTAGCAATTATGAATGACAATAATGATTTTTAATAGTTTTAAATGGGCGGAAAAGAAAATCGGGTATTTTAGTGTGGTATTAACAAGGGGCATGCAAGAATTGTTCCCCTCAGATTTGAACAGCAAGAAAATTTAAATGATTCAGTACCTTCTTCCCAGAATAAACTCTTTCTTACACTCGTTGTAGAGTTTGCAAGGAAGAAAATTGTAAAAAAATGACTCACCTGAAACAAAAAAAAAGGAAATTAGTGAATATGACAGAACACTTTAAACGAACGTACAACAAAAGACCAATGCATTCGCTAATTATTCCCAGCTTCAATTCTTGCTACAATTACCACCTCGCTTTCTTTCCCCTGTAGTCCCAGAGACTTTTTAGGATCGAGTATTACGAAATTACGAAAATTGAACGAAGCAATCAAGAGTTAGTTAGAAATTAATTGAAATGAACTTGCAACGCCGCGACGCTGAACGCGGGTGTTCACTTCGTGCTTGGGCAAATTAATTATAAATCCCTTTGCAACAATGAATAGTCTCGAAATTGTTCGATAAAAAAGGCAGCGTGCAGCGCCTTAAGTAGCATTTTTTGTGCCTTCCAATTAGTCTGTATAAACAGACAACCTATTTGCGTATGGATTTTTTCCTTTAGCTTCCGATTAATTTATCTCCACTGCCTGCAGTAGAGAGAAAAACAACGAGAGGAGATAGGATGAGTGGGTGGTAGAGGGGGAAGAGGGAGTGAGGGAGAAGCTCGTAAAACGATTTAGCTAATACCTGCCAGGTTATTAGAAAGGACGACGGCGAGTTTGAGGCAGATTGAGTCGTTCACGCATTTCGCTAACGATTAAGAGCGAGGATGGATTAGCTATGCAGACATATAACCCGGCGCCTTCACCCGCAGTAGACTGAGAGTGCGAGTGTATAGATATTGGGCCATGTGGAATGGTGGCAATATGGAACGGTGAGACGAATATGGTGGAGGCCGGGCGCCGTTGGTGGAATAACGAATTGCGGTGGGCATATTCGCATAACTTAGCTGGTTTTCAGTAGCATGGGGTGCGCCAGCGATAGGGATGGTAAGAAGAAGGGAATTTATTAACTTCCGAAGTTATAAATCCTTATAATTGTGTCTATTATTAAAAGCCTTCCTGGGAAACGCCGAAATTATTTAGAAAAATTGATAAACTGTCTTTATAAATGACCTTAAATTATGGTAATAACATTTGCCAATTAATTTCAGTAATATGCCTGCATATCATCATTACTGCTTTTTTACTTGTAATAGTTTATGGTGGGATTGACCTAGATAATGCTAAAATCAACTACTCAAAATATATATCAATAATAATAACCTGAAAACTAAGAATTGTCTAAAAATCACTTGTTCTCAACCTCAACAAGTTCTATTTTTAAGATGTTTCTCCATAATAATAATATTTGAATTTTTCAACAAAATATTGAGGTAAATGTAGTCATTGTGTTATGCCAATGAAAACGAGAAAAATAATACAGTGAATCGAGCACAGTGACCATAAAATGCAGCTTTGAGAAATGAAATTAAAAGTTAATTTTACAAATACTAGAATAACAGGTGATGGGCCTCGGTTAAGAACTCAGGCCCAGGATATTCAAGGCAATCGCCTGTTAATCTTCGTATAATGTTCATACAAATTAAATTATTCATTACTTTATAAACTTCAAAGAAAAGTTGAATGTTCTAGAATGTTTAATAACTCTCCATTCGAACTTCATATACATTTTCTCCTAAAACAATGTTACTTAAATCGAAAAATCCATTAGCCAAAATTGTATATTGTTTTCCACTCTCCTAGCGCAAATTATCAGTCTTTAACCAAGTTTGATTCATGACAAACACGAATCCCGTACGAAAAGTGCTTAATTGCTATTTATGCGCATCATGCATGTTTCAACTTATTTGTATTGTAGTCTGTTAGTTGTCGTGTCGACTCCCGTCGACTCATTTGGAAGATTTCCGACCGAACCACGGAAAACTCTGTTCATTATAACTACAAGGTGTTCTATTTATTCCCCCAACAGGCGAGCATTATACTCGTCGGTGCTTTGGGTCGGTTAATTTTCGAATTTCTGCTAATCTGCACAGCACTGTAGGTTGAATGCTTTGAATGCGGCCAGAGTGTGGCATTACACGCGAACGTTGAATCTGATAATATAAATGGGCGAATTTCGTCCTCGGCAGAGATAGCAATCTGAAAGTGTTTGCTGTTTGGTATACGCGAGGTGAGTTGGTATATGGAGGGGTGGGGGTTTAAGAGAGTTGGATGGTGGAGGCGCCGGTTTAAAAGTTTGGACGACGCGACAGCGCCGTCGCGTTCATTTCTGCATTTTGTGGAAAATGAGTGACTTGTTAGTTTGTTACGCTGTTGCGTGTTTGTTGCTACGGCCTGTATGTGAGGGCGAATGTTGGGTGGCACAGGGTGTTTTATCTATGTTCGGGACGAGATGGATAGACTGCTGACACTTTGGCGGGAATGGAAAACAGTTGTGCGATGTAGAAAGAGAGAGAGGGCACCGAAGTTGGCGCGTCGAGATTAGATGGTAATTTTGCGCGTTAGCCGCCCCCAATTCTCGGGATACCGATGTCAATCAAAGAGTTGTTGGGGGAATTAAATGCCTTCTGGTTTATTACTTTATGTGTAATTTATTCATACGGGAAGTTATGTACGAAGTTGTAGTAGATTTCTTTTTACTGAACATTGTTACACGAAACGAAGAATATAGTAAGTTTTTTTATAAATGTTCAAAATTTTGAGAGAGAAATCAGTTATATGCTGTAAAATAATAAATATATTATAAAAGCAGACATTTTAAATTTTGTATATTCTAAGTTTCATACAAATATATTGAATAGTTTTTGAACTATTTCCATTTAAACATTAGAAAGTTAGAAAGGAAAAATTAAAAGTTGCAATTTCGTGAATTGTTTTATCTCCAAAACTGAATTTTTACATTTTCTAATAAACTTACACAATAAAATCTATTCCTTTAGAACTAAAGAAAAATAGTAAAAGAAATAAAACAAAACCGCTGCCTACAACTCTACCATTCTACCTCCACTTTCATGCTGCAAAGCACTTGCATGTCAAACTTTTCCCCTCACGTGGCGTTTTTCCTCGTTTTTACGTCGCTGCTCTACACCTTCGATGCCACCCAGCCCCGTGTGACATATTGCAAACGAATAAAAATACAAATAACAAGAATAAGGAAAGCTTTTCTTTATTCTTGCTTTTCCAGATACAAATATATCCGAAATAGACTCTATGAAAAAATAAAAGTCATGGAAACTCTGGGCAATTTACGAGATTTTACTACGAAGTACATGTGTTCGGATATATTTTTAGTAAAACATAGAAACTTTAATTTTGCAGTATTCTTAAAATAAACATACAGTTTTATAAAGCTTGTAAATAAATTATATCTTTATTAGTTTAATTAGCTATAACTGCGTAAATACTGTAGATATGTATTTGAAATTTGCACAGAATATTCTTGAATAGTTTATCTGTTGATTATAAACATTTCACAAATATAAATGTTTTTGACCTGATAAATATAAGAGTAATGTTAAGAACCCACAAAATAACACGGTTGAAAATGGTTAGAAACCGTTGAGAGGCGGTTACAGGTGTTACTCGTCAGCAACAACCGTTATTGAGGGTTGGCGCGTATCAACGGCGGTTGTTGACGGCGGCCCCTCAGGAAGGCGTAGAGAAGGCGTGTAAAAGCACCGTGCTCACGCAAATAAAGAGAGTTCCGTCCGAGACTTGGGTGAGTGTGCTTGATTTCTTGTGATCCCCTGATTTTCTCACATCAGATGACGGGTAGTCATTAGCCAGCAGTCCAACGAAAAATAGTCTGATAGTCTTTGGCTCAGCAGTACAGCGTCGCAACATTGTGGTGTTCGTGATTGAAAGCGTCGGCCGGCTGATGTTCACGACAAGTAAATATCCATAAAAATAATCTATGTAAATAATACACTTTTATTTCCATTTTCCAAATGTTTTTTTTTTTAACATTTAACGTTCTTAACAAAAAGTTAAT
This sequence comes from Weissflogia rhopalogaster, assembly GCA_019419845.2. Taxonomy (NCBI): domain Eukaryota; kingdom Metazoa; phylum Arthropoda; class Insecta; order Coleoptera; family Staphylinidae; genus Weissflogia; species Weissflogia rhopalogaster. The sequence goes on from WSZQ02000006.1 coordinate 3,019,845, forward strand.
GAACTTTTATATAAGAAAATATTACAGTAATCAACTTTTACGATGTCTACCACCGAAACGACAGTAAAAACTAATAAGATTATACAAATTGATTACAACTGCGCATGCGAAAAATGTATAAAAGCATGATTAATTCATGAATGAAAATGGACAATAAAGTCGAGGTGGATTTATGTAGGCTGCTGATTTATCACCCTTCCATCAGTGTTAAATCCATTATGACATTAGATTGTGCTGCATACAATGGCGGCACGTTACATATACCGCATATGAGTTCGAGTCAAATCGAGTTTGAGGCAAGTATAGAAAAGAAAAATCACAACGCCGCACCACAATGTCGAAAGTTATTATATCCGGTGCTAGAGGTTAATGCGTGGACCTACACCTATCAAAGATTATTCCTATTATTGATGGCTATTATGTTGATTTTTATTGTATGAATAAAAGGTTCGGATAAGGTGTAAGGAATGTAATAAAAATGGAAATGTGCGTGGAAATGGGTATATGATTAGAAATATTCTTTGTTGTGTGAATATATTTTTTTGTAGAAAGGATAAAATGGAAAGAATAACACGAAAAAAATGTAGGTGAAATAATGGCGTGGTTTATAGCTTGTCAAATTATTAAAATTATTAATTTTTTTTTAATAATTATATTTCTAGCCAAAAATAATCGTAATATTGTAGAATATGCAAGCTAAAACCTTTATTTCCCTGAAATCAATACGTTAAAGGTAGAAAGAGTAGGGGTTGATGGTCGACTGTAACACGAACCTTTATATCAAATTATCTCTGACATTGTTGCGTCTATAACCTGTATTTATTGCATTATTTTCCCAAATGCTTCACCAGGGAAATTCTATAGTTATCGCTTTACAGTACACCCGTTTTAACATCTTAAAGGTGCTCTTAACTTTATATTGATACTTTTTGTAAGTTTTATAGTATATCTAGCGATATATCTACAGGTTTCTATACAATTTTATGATACTAATATTAAATGGATCGATTAAAACTGAGGAACTTTAGAACGCAGTGCAACAGTTGAAGAATCGTAAAGCCCTTGGTCCAGACGGCCACCAATGAAGTACTTAAGTTAGCCTTGATAGCTAACCCTACGGCTTGGATCGACCTGTTTAATCAATGCAAATACGTGCAGTATTTCCATCTATCAGGAGTTACCAACCTCTTATCGACCCATATGTCTTCTTGATGGGGCTGGTAAATTAATGGAAAGAATAATCATAAACAGGCTAAAAAATGTTCATGAAGGCTTCAGCAAAAACAGTTTGGCTTCGTAGTAGGCTCCTCAAAGATCGGCGCCATTATTCGAGAGAAGGAAATCGCTTCGAGAGCAAATATGGGCCCGTATAGAAAGAGAGAACGCTGCATCATCGCTCCCCTGGGATACTGTCATGGCTAGAGTTCAGGAGCTAAATATACCGGCCTACCTATGCTCAATTCATACTTGAAAGACCGTGCATTAAGACTTGCGAACGTCCCGGTGTCACTAAATATCACACGAGGAGTCCCGCAAGGTTCCATTCATGGATCTTGGCTGTGTGTGGAATGTGACTTATAATCCACTCCTGGAATCGCAGTTCCCACCAGGTATTGAGATAATAAGCTATGCCGATGACATAGCTCTGATTGGTCGAAACCAAAGCCGTGGAACCCTGCTCGCGTGATTGGAAAAATCGTGCAGGCTTCAAGACAATGGTCTGGAACTGGCTCCCTAAAAGACCGATGCAACATGGCTATCAACAAGACGAAAGGACGTCACCGGCGAGGAGTTCATTATGATCATGGACTATAAGATACCCATTAATCGCAAGGTTGGCCAGACTACTTCCGAAACTGGGTGGGGGTGGAGATGCAGCACGTCGAGTAATTTGTTCCGTGGCACAGTCCAAATTACTTCACGCAGCACCCACCTGGGTGCGTGGACTTAACGCGAAGTCCAACAGGACTAGGCAGCGAAATGCCGTCAGGGGGTGCAAACTAGGTACCAGCAGAGCGTACTGCACGTTCTCTATGGAAGCAGTAGAGGTACTTGCAGGCTTAACGCCGGCGGATCTCTCAGTGGAACAGCGAAATCAGCGATACCACAAAAAGAAGCAGGATAATAACACGGCGATAGCAGATATAGTGTCCAGGTGGGAGGAGCGACGGAAGACAGGCACAACATCAAAGTGGGTAAAGCGATGGATTTCGGTCATCCGTACATAGGTAGATAGACCCCACGGGACCTGTAACTTCTACCTGACTCAAATGATAATGGGAGACGGAGTATTCGGAGCGTATTTCAAGCGCATCGGAAAGCGCCAAGACGACACATGTCGATACTGCTCCTTGGCCGTCCCAGACAGTGCCCACCATACTTTGGTCTCTTTTTCTGCATAGAGCACCCTACGCCTGGACATACTGAGAGTCACACAATGCGGAATACCTATTCCCGAACAATTGAGCGGCAGGATGATTGCTTGCGAAAAAGCATGGTTTGTGGTAATCTCCTTCTGTGAGAAAGTTTTCAAACAAAAGAAATAAACACAAACGAGTTAAGGGAATACACCTCGAAGCAATGCTTCCGTAGCCGTGCCGAGGTGTATCAACACTTATTCTAAGGGTAGAGCGAATAGAGCTGATATAATAGTAGCAGCTCCCTTCTTTCCAATGGGCCACTTGTTCGGGTTAGACTACGCTGGCAACGCCCATTATAAAAAATAAAAATAAAACGTTAACAAAAGTAACTGAAAGATACAAAATAAGCGTGTGCGTCAGAAGTGATAGCTTACACTAATTAAATGAATTGATCTATTTTATATTGCAATTATTTAACTTTAGAGTATCACGTCAAATAGGGAAATAGATATATACAGAGACATGGTAAATAAGTACATTGTTTTAATAAGATAAGATATATCATAATGGCTTTTTAAAACCTGTATTTTCGTAAAATTTAATGTGTTTTCATTGTTCTGTAATGTTTGAAAATGTAACATGGAAACATTTAATGAATGAGTTGAACCTCGTCATGTGTAATGAAATGACGCACATTATTTGCAGCAAGCTAATGACGCATTGCCGATGTAGTTGATGCTGCTTTATTTGCATTTTCTCCTTGTACTTTAGTTAATACACAATAATACCAAATGCATTAGTATTATCATAATTGTTCACATGCATTTACATCAATTATATTCGATAAAATACAAGAGAAAAGCGTGTTAGGTGTGTGCAAACGACTTTTACGACCAACGTAATTTCTGAGGTTTTGGGAAATATTGGCTAAAATATAAGGGAAAAACGTTTTCCATTTTTACTCTTTTCCTTGAACACACTTATTAAAAAACACTTCATCAGTTTCTTTAGAAAGTAAAGATTTGTGTGATTCCACCTATCAGTAAAACGTTCAACAACATTGAAATATTAATGAAGTATAATGAAGAACGAGCCCTTCAAGAAGATGACGACGTGTCCTCGCCGAAAGGAAACATTTCTGATTAATTATGTTGTTGTGGAGACTCGTGCAACATTTTTCTCAGCGGCGGCGGTTCAGTTTTTCGTTGAGACATTGTCGTTGTTGTTCGCCGCCTCGCAGACGCGCACAAGATGCCCGCCGCCGCCGAGGTAAAATGATATTAATGATTGCAATGTTTACGACGGCGTGTGAGCACATTTTCGCATTCGACACGCGGACAGGGCCGGTTTAAAAAATGATACGCCACGGACGCATGACGTGCACACATTTTCCCCAAAACCCAGCAGTGTATCAACTGACGCAAGAGAAGGAAAATATATACAAGAGATGTGCGTCTTTTCGTAATAAAGGTCCACGAAAACGGATGATGCATGCGTTAAAATGATATAAAATGGGTTGTAGGGAAGAGGTATTGTTAGGCTAAGTGTATTCAAGGCTTCGAAATTTGCTATTTTTCTGTGAAAATAAAGATTGAGGTTGGTAAATGGAATATATGAAAAAGCAAAAATCATGGGAAAAAATGAATAAGAAATTATAGAAGTTGAACTTTTCCTCTATTTTTACTCTAGCTTTCAGGAAAAAATATTGAATAGTTCCCGGAATATAGGCCATCCGTATTTATAACAAAAATTTAACCATAGTCACCCAACTTATGAGTTGGGGGCACTGCGTTGCATCGGGCAAGGTCGGAACGGAAGTCGGACAGCTGTGCGTTGAAGGAAGGTTTTCTGAGGGAGCCCGCTCTCTCTCTCTCACTTTTCAACCATCATAGATTGGTTGTGCCAATAAACACCATCCGGCATTTATTTCTTGAAAGTCAATTTCAGATATGCGACTGAATATCAAAGTGGTATTCCTGCCTAAAAGACGCGAAATTCGGGTATATTATCCGGTCTACCCAACATCCTCTAAGCTATTATTAATATCCGAATGAAAATTTGACAATATATTCTTAGAAAACCTCTCTTTCGGAAAATATCACAAACATTTGAGAAAACGTATATACCTGCACATCATGTCAACCCAATGCCTTGAAAGATAAAATTATAGTCACCTTTTTGAACATGTGTGCTTTATGTCGTAGAGTCTCAGTCTGCTATGCAAATTAACTCAGAAGAGTGTTCCCGAAGCGGGCAAAGGTGTTTTTATACCTCCATTTTAGCGTGACCTATTCCAGTGCACATTATTGGCCGACACTCGGTAGAATGGACCATAGGTGAGCCACACTGCAGTGGAAGATATAACATTTTATACGCGCCGCAGGCCTGCCAACAAGCGCACAACACTTTCAGAAAATTTCGATCGAAGATAGCAACGCCGCTGCAGCGCCGGGGCTCTTCAGAGCTTTTCCATCGGAAAAAAATTGGAACATTTTGTATTACACTTTCCTAATAATTTTTCACACGAATTATACCCATTTTTTACAAAATCTCCTTCAACGAAGGTGAAAAATATAAAAATACATCACTAGCATCAAAAATAAAACACACCCAAATAAAACACCCCAAAAAATGTTATCAAACCCGTAAAAAGCCAGAAATAATTCATCAAAACATAAAATAATTAAATGTAATTCGTATGAAATTCATAGCAGCTTATAAAACTTGTTATTTATAGCACGCGGAGCATATAGAACTTCGTGTGAATAAATAAATCTTAAAGTTTTTATCACCTTATCAAGTTTTTACTTTATACGGCTTATTTTCACCACCGGCCGACCTATTTTCGCCCGTTTTTATTTTGCGCTTATCATTACAATTCATTGCAATTCACCTGCACCGAGGGCAATTACATTAAATTCTATTTTTATGTCTCTCGTGGCTGGGAAAAACTAGGCTTGCACGTAAAAAGCTACAACGTGTTGGTTGCGAACGGGTGATAAATGTGCGCCCATGATAACACTATAATATTTTTCACCCTATAAAATTGGTACCACGCAAAAAAACATTAAAATTTATTGCGGTTTGAAATTATTATGCAACGGGAAATAAAACCATAAAATTGATGCCACAACTTTTAGTTTATTAAAGTTTAATTAACGTTCGGTAAGTTGGTTACAAAGCTGCATGGGTTTATTTGGATTTTATATATCGTTGAATTTGATTACTCCTGTTGAAATGCAAATAATTAAAGTTTCCATAAAATTTCGCGATGGTAAATGATTTATTTTGAATTAAACTTAGGCGGTCAACGCCACTAGCACTGCGACCAACTTTGATCTATTGTGCATGGACCAATACTATGGGCCAATATCGGAGATAACCTTTGAAAAGGCTAGAATATCCTTGGCCGACTTCCCCTTGAATTCAACAAGACTTAGCTGCTCGCTGCCTAGCAAAGGAAGTCTTTCCGTTGCTAGGGATGCACAAGTGCAGAGTAGGTGCTAGGTGGTCTCCTGCGATTTACATAATCTACAGCTTGTAAGGTCGCCTTTGCCAATATTGGTTAGGTGGTACAAGACGTCGGCATGACCTTTCAGTAGGCTAACAAGTAGCCTAATATCGTTTTTTCAGCTTTGTAATTTATTTGGCTCTATGATGTGATATATCTAGCAGCCTTTTGGCCTGCCTAGGACCTTCTTCGACCCTCCAGGCGGTCTTGTGGCACGATACCAATACTTCACTGTGGACCTTGATAATTCAACGGTTGGTTGGTTCAGGGCCATGGAAGGTGGTTTCTGCTGCCTTCTTGGCTAGTATGTCCGCCTTTGTATTGCCTGCAATACCTTGGTGCGCAGGCACCCACTGTATTGTGAGTTTATTGCCTCGTCCCCACTTCTTGAGCACATTTTGTAGTGTGATGTGCGTTGTGTTGTCAAATGCTTCTTCGATATCAGCGAAAATACACACTGCTGTTTCTTTCGCCTCGAGCGATCTTCCTATGTCAGACACAAAGTGATATAGGGCACATATTCGGTGAATTTGTCCGGCTGGTAAGCAAATTGTAGAGAGTTCAGTAGACTTTCTTTCAGGTATTTCAGTCTGATGTAATTGTCTACCACTTTCTCCAGAGTCTTGAGTATGAAGGAGGTAAGGCTAATTGATCTATAAGATTTAGCCAATTCTGAAGGGCGTTTGCAGGCCTTTGGTATGAATATAACTCTAGCCTCCTTCCAGGACTCCGGAGTATGAGCGACTCTGTGGCACGCTTTGTACTGAGGCAACAGTTTTCAAGCGATATAGTCTACTCCTTTCTGAAGCACAAGTATCACATTTTAACCCGATAAAATTCGCTTAAAAACTTTCCTTGGATTAAAAAAAAAAAGAAAATTGAAATATCTAAAAATTACTTAGACTAATATCTTCAAATTAAATATTCCCTTTTCAATATAAGCAATCTGGAATGTGTAATCTTGAATATGTCACTTTTTTTACAAGGCCAAAAAATCACTTGGTCGTAATTGCGCGAAAAACATTATTTGGCGGTTTATACGACTTTCCTAAAATTATTCAACACTGAAACTTTATGATGTATACATTTCATTATCCTTAATCACGATTTACAGGTGTTTGGATCCGAATACAAATTTATCCAAGCCAAAATATGTATTTAAACAAAGTCGCACAAATATGTAAAAGTTGCGAGAGCATTTGAAACTTTCCTCCACCATTTCATCACCGTTTGCAAGCGTATAAAATGTACAAATTGTAAACTGCAATGTTTCAGAGTAATCTATTTTAAACGAAGCTGCTTTTCAGGATTCAGTACATGTTTGCCGCCGACCAGCGCCAGGATGCCGTACAGGAGATGACCCAAACCGATAAAATCCTCCAACCACGAACGAGCCACAATGAAAACTAAACCTGCACGACGTGAATCGAAATCTCGCAAATCGTTAACAACTACTACCAACTGAGAGAAAAAGCAATTTCCCTCCACAATAAATGTAAATCCCTAATAATACAAACCGCCAAATTGGGAATAAGAAGACAAAACCGAACAAATTTCCTGTTTTTCCAATTTATTCGATCTTTTTAGGCTTTTACAAGTTCTATTTTCAGTACTTTGGTGCCAGGATGAACTAAGAATATTCAATATTTATAGTAGCTATAGCCAGTGTGTCTAAATTCGTTTGTAGGTTAGTTTTTCGAGGAAGTTTGTATTTCGGCCAAAACATGAGACTCTAAGATAAACACATTAAACTTTCAATCAGTCATGTCTCACTTCCTGCGGGATCGACGCGATCGTCGAGGGAATGATGGATTGATCTATTTCCTAGTCCCTTCAACAACGAGGAGAAAAAAAATTGGGGCAGCTAAATAGACGCATAGTTGTCAAACAAACCCAGTTAAATGTTTTTTCGCTATTTTCTTGTCACATGTTTCGTACATGTACTACCTTACAAAAATGGGTTTTTCGTGTCGACATGCGTTGATAACAAGCTTTTCGGTTCAATATTTAGCTATTTGTTTTATGGTGTGTTAATGATTAACGTACGATTAATTGCCTTTGAACATGAAGCGTAAAATATCTGATAAAATTGCAAACATTAAGGTTATTTGCATGTTAATTTTATGTATGTATATTTAGGGTAATTTATATCTGTAAGATTTATGCATATAAATAATGAAGTTACTAATTTTGTTCTATCAGATAAGTATAACTTTTCGTCTTGAGAGAGCTGGAGGCGCATAATATAAACGTTCAACTAATTTTGAATTATTCTGACCTATTGAGTTGGTTGCCTAAGAGAGGGGTTACCACTATGCTTAAGACGTTGGGGATGCGCTCAGTGTCAATGGGGAGGTGCCACCATAAAAGCGTGGTACGTGCCGGATTCTATCTATTTCTTCTCTGTTGAGTTGTCGGGTTTACTTGTAGTTTACTTTTGCATTTATGTGTTTAATAAAGTCGTTGTGTTTATACTTGGTGTATTTTGAGCGTTGACGTATGAGGTGAGTTTTGGGTAATACTTGTGTCGCGAGAACTCAAGGAACTTAGCAGAACATCCAGTTAAGTCTGGTCCCGCGCAACACCGGGAAATAAATTAATGTTAAAAAACGCGACTAAATTAACTAAAATGTATAGCAAAGAATTGAAATGTATATCAAACAACTAAAAAATGCATACCAAACAAAACACTAAAATATATAAAACTAGACTTAAATGACAAAATGCAAATAATTATGCAAAGAAAGTAAAGATATATTGAGGCAAAGTAGTTAATAATACGTGAAGGAATTTCAAGTTAGAGTAATTTGAAATTTCCTACATGTTCTCGCCGCTCCGGCACTATTCTCCCGGTACTGCTATGCGTTCTTTGTACACCACGGCGCCTTCATTAACACGACCGGCACCACCACCAGGGTGCTGATATGATGCCAATGCGAAGTTGTGCAACTTTCTTCGCCCGTGGTATATGTATAAATAATAACGATTAAAGTTGCGCCTGCAGTGAAAAGAGTCTCTAAAAAGTGGCACTGATGACACTGCGCGCCTGCGGGGAAAGCAAACCTGCAAAGCCGTATATACTCGTATAATTGCCAGAGCAAGACAGCTTTTCCTTGAAAGTTGCAGGCGTAGAAAGACGAGATGAATGTGTGGCACACTCTCGCAAAATGCAGCGTTTGTTCTTTTATGCTTTTCTAATAGCATACTGCGTGGTAAATACTTAGTAAATACTTCAGAGTTAAGTTAAGTTGAGTTGAAGGGAAACTTTGAAGAAACTCACAGCGAATTGTCAGCGAAGTGTGAATAACTTCACTCCAAAGATATTTAGTTGTATGGTATGTCATTTGCAACATTTGTTTACAGTTTTCATTATCATTTGTTGGAAAGAGAAGGTTGTTAGAAATTTATTGATTATTTAGTGTTTTTCATGATTTCGTTTATTGAATCTGAAATTAATTGGCAATTGTTGCGTAGATTGACTGAATACGACCATTTTATATTTAATTTGTTTATAATTTAATAAAATATTGGATGTTTGATTATGTTTTGATTATAATTTGAATTCTAAAGAAATATCGATAAATTGTTTAAAATGATTTTTATTGTTGAATGTTTCAGTCATTTTCATTTTATCCAGTTTTATAAAGTAAAATCGATATATCTCTAAAACTACTCACGGTATCGACTTTAAATTTTCAATAAATTCACGTTTTGCAAATAATACACACGGTTATTCCTTTCAGCATAACTAATTTTCAAATTAATCTTAGAACAAAACAACTGTGAATACTAATAAAGGAAAACTCATAAATTTAAAGTCTACAAAAGTACTATATAATTAATGAACAACTTTAGTACTTAGAGACTATACTTTTGCAAATTATGAGTATATCCTACATTTATTATATGGCCGAGAAATAAATATGAAAGTATTAACATTATAATTACAACAAAACATCGATTTTAACGAGTTAATTTGCATTTAAACGTAAAATACAATCCTTAAAAAGCTTTAAACATTCGAAATCATTGATAAAACACACATGGGAGAGCCAGTTTTCCGCAAAATGCAAATACCATAAACGATAATTATCCCAGCTTATTGTTACGATCGCTATTATCATTGTTTTATACCTCTGGCTTTGGCTTTGTAGAAACACGCAAATGGAGTTATACTGAAGAGTACCCGGCGCATCCGCCATAATGATGTTAGTTTATTATTATGATTTTTTATTGCTTTTCTAATTGTGCGGGAATTTTAAATATTTGTAGTGTCTTATAAGTTTTATTCGTATATAAAATGACAAGATATACTATTGTAATTGGGAAAATTGTTATTGTTTAAGAAGTTTCACTTCAAATCCTCAAATTCTGCCCTGCTAATGCATCAAAATAACTTAAAATCGATGTGTGCACTTAATAATTTATCGTTCATGTTATTAATAATAAATATGTCAAAAGTATAAGCGTTCGCACATCATAAAAGTCGTTTTATCCTTGAACGTCGTTGGCTGTCGTCGTAAGACCCCTCAACAACTCAACAACCACTGGATTATAAGATGCGCAATATTCGCAACGACCTACATACTCGTTCGTACTAGCATGTGCGCATGGGAGATGCTGTTATGCATTGTGCTCTGCTGCTTCGCAGCTTCGCAGCTTCGCTGCTGCTGAAGAGTTTAAACCTTCGGGTCTTAAACACGCGCCATGCGCCTCATGCTGAAGAGACATGAGGGCACAGGAGAGGCAGACAAGGGCTTGCGAATGAAATGTCTTCAGTTGCATCATGTCGCTGCAAAGCAAGTAATAATAATTCCCTTCTACTCGCCGTAAACAACTTTATGCGAAATAATGCAATAATAAGAAGCAAATGACATCCGACATCGTTGAGCAGCATGCAATTAATGATAACACGTGCTTAGAATCTATAAAAACACTCAGCCCGCAAAGTAAAATTCGCCAAATTAACTAGTAAATCATGTTTTTACATATTGAATCATTTCAAAAATTAGCCCCACCTAACACCGAAGTACGCTTAATGAAATACTTTGGTTAAATTAAAGCCGCAAACCATCTACACCATAAAACGAAGGAATAATACTACATTGCAATTACGAAGGATTACACTCGGCAATTAACCTGAATAACTAATCTTTTAATAATTCAAAGCCACTTAATTACAACTAGCGGCATTATAAATTCAAATAAATTTCGACCCTTTTAGTTATGAATTATAAATTAATCGTGGGCGAATTACAATTATATCTTATTTACTCCCCGTTCTTCCTCTTAACATTAAACCTTAGATAATTAATTAAAACATTTAATATCAATCATCTTTCATGCGTTTCACAAACTCCTCATACTTTGGAATATGAAATTCTGAGGAATGTTTGCATTCCTCCGAATTGCGAATATAACTATTTGAGAAGGAAATGTGATAAGTTAGCAGCGGCTGGGGTAGGGGCGAGGAAAACTCATGAAAGGCGAGTTTTCTCGCGTTCTCGGGCCCGGCCAAGTGGAACCTCGGCGAGAAAAAGAAGGAGATGGACATCACGCCGATACTTTACGCTCCGGTTATGATTCAGGATGCGTGTGTCCGCCGGAAATAAAGTTATGAAGCCCTGACGTGCTCGCGCATCATTCTCGCTCACGTCCATTCGTCCGGCTGAAGTTTCTGCCATGCTGAAGGCAAGATCGCACGCGTTATTTACTTCTCATTTATTTAGTGGAAATTTTTGGTTTATGTGAGACGAGCTGGGAATTTTTCAAAGTTTGAGTAATCACTTTGGCAATGTTGATCAATGTGAAAGGTTCTTAGAGGCGAATATTTCGTCAGTTTCAACGTTAAATTACTTAAACTGCAGTAATTTCCGTAAAAGGAAAGCATTTTAAAATTTAAAAAAAACTGGCTTAAAATTCCTCACACTACAACAAAAAAAAAACTAACGTCAGCAAAGGAAGAATACAATAGATGCACTCACAAACGCTTAAAACGCGCATTAAATTCAGAACAACTGCACAATTTCGCAATCGGTTCATCAATAAATCGATTTCGACGCTCTTTTTCCCACCTCACCTCTTCACTCTTTCACTCTTAGATTAACTATTGTTCACGATACTTTCTTCTCGCTCTTCTATACTTTCTTACAACTTTACATTTTAATCATTTCCAACCCAACCAAGCGTTACAAATATATGCATTACTCAATTATTCATTCAAACATTTTAACCGTCCGGAAAAGTTTCAGTCATTAAAGAAAAAATGAAACGTAACGTACCATCACCACCTCCCATGGAAATGAAGCATTTAATTAAAAACCTAATGAATAAAACCACCGTTAGTTTAATTAAACAATTTCCAAACGTGTTAATTAAGACGCGAGAGCGTGCGTCAGAAAAGAGGTGGCAAATTTGCTGCGTTTATTAGACGAATGGACGTGACAAAAATGGTCGACAATTTGATTAACAAGCTGCGTGTTTCTAGAGGCGAAGAGACGAAAGGCGTGTGTTTTGCAAGAGGGGTGAGGAGGATGAGGAAGGTGGCTGTTGGCACAAAGAGATGTGAAGGTCGTGGCATACAAAAGCGAATAGATTGAAGGAGTGTAGCAAAAAATATTTCGCACTTGTGAAAGGATAGTGGTAATAAAAAAGAGGCGAAGCACTGACCGTACAAAAGGCGACGAAAAAATTGCTTTTAAAATTTAGCAGCTTCACGAGCCAGCAAAGACAAAAGATAACTTAATAATGTATTGGCATTGGACAAAGGATTCTCATGGCAAATTTTTACTTTGATTTTTTCGTTTTAAAATTGCATAAAACACTATAGGACAGTAATTAGTTTATGTAATGAGATTGACATGAATTTTCGTTAGCTTCCGGTTTGAATATCATATGTTCATTGAAATGTGTAATTGTCAATTGATTGATTGTAAATTGATTTATGCGAAGGAACATATGATACTTTGATTAGATTTTTAATGACCAAGAGGAACAAGTCGCGAAGTTTACAAAAAAAAAGATGCAATCATTTGTATTAATTTCGTTTTTTTTTTGTTACTTTACGGGCGTTTAAATTAATGAATATTCCCCAGTAATTGAATGTCCCGAAAATTAAAAAACAGAAAAACAGTTATTCTTTTACATACCATTCAATATTCCAACTTAGGCATTAAGGTATTATCCACTCAAATTCGATTTTCATTCGATATTCTCCTAATCGCAGTCGAATACAAATCGCTAATTAGTATGGAGACACTCACCTGAAACCGAAACAAAAAAGAGATTAACGAATATTGTGCACGGTCCTACCAGCAGCGTGTCGGTTGGTCGAATAACAGTCACAAACACAGACACATTGCAAATGCGAGCTGAATCGTAACCGCAGGATTATGAACCCGAAACGAACGAATGCGGGGGGATTCAGGATTCAGTGCCTCATTGTTGAGAGTCAATTTTGGGCGGCCGACAACATGTGGGCGCTTCACTTACCAGCAGGGAATAAAAGCAATGCGAATGAATCCGTACGAATGGCATACGAAATAGGGATATTAAAAGGAAGATTAATGAATTGCAAAAAGATTTACTTCATTTAATGACTCTTATTAAATATCTGTTTTTATATAGACACTGAATAATGTGGAATAGCAATAAAACCGGATTGTTATTCATGGTCCTTCGAATCGGGTTGTTCTTACTTGTCCTTCCATCGGGCTGGTTCTTCATTGACCTTCGTAGCAGAATTTTCTTCATAATCATGGAACCAAATCCATCCTTCGGACTACGAGGTATGTTTTAGAAACAACCAAAGTAGGAAAATATTAAATTATTAAGCATTTCATTAAGAAGAAAATTTAAAGCAAGTTAACGCTCGACTTAAAGTGAGATAAATTCTCGTTCGTTTAAAATGACCTGCAGTGTCGTCAATTTTTAATATTTCTTTATGAAAATTTAATATAACATACTTCATAATATCTCTAATAATACTCTCGAATCTTATAATGCTATTCGGATTATTTTTATCTCAAAAACGTAGACGTTTCAAAAAGTCTAATCCAGCCCAAATTCGTAAAATGTTTTATTTCATTAAAAAACCTGTAATTTCCTATGTTAAAATTTTCAAAATGAATTTTGGTTACCTGATAGCTGAGTATACCAGTTATAATATCCTAATTTTGTATCAACAAATTATTCATTTCATCCCCCATTAAGCGAACAATAATAAAACAAAAACTCATATAAACCATGACGAAACATTACACCTTTCAATTTACTCACGTTTATTACCTAAATAAACAGAAAGTTAAATGAAATTTCATAACGTTGACTCCTACTACCCTATGTGCTTGAACTGGCACGTGTCATTATCATGTTTTGTCAATTATCCGCCAAAAACGCCACCTATGTCTAGCTACACACGAGCAGGCCGTTGTGCAGCATGTCGACGATGCGCGAAAACGAAAATTATGCGTGTGTTGTAATTAGATTGTTGGTTAACTACGCAGATGGCAATGTTCTCGGCGGCATTTACAAGTCCTGCCGCCACCACACGACTACCTCCAATGTATTCCCCACCTCAACTCCTGCGGGTGGTTGATAATGGAATGGTATCAACCACCCGCCACCACCATCCCCCAACCAGCAACAACCGCCACAAATGCTTACGCAGCCAGCAGAGAGACAGAACAGAATATTACCCCAACATTTGCCAACTTTGGCGATGTCTATAATAGTTGCCACATCACCCTCACATGTGGCTGGGGAAAATTTAGTTACAAAACAAGCACAATTCCATTTGCAAATGAAAAATGTTCGGGAATTTGCAATTGCTCGCTTCGCAAACTTTACTATCGTTCTACTGCTCTTTTTAGGTGTATTTAGTTAATTTAGAAAGTTTTTCTTTAATTATATAAATATTTGGTTGTTGTTATGTAGATAATATATTATAAATCCAATATTTTAATATGATAACTTTCGCACAGGACCCTTCTTATCCACGGTCCTTCGGACCGAATCGGTCTTCGTTATCCTTTGAACCTGATATTTTTTAATGATCATCCGAAATGAATCGTTCTTTATGAACTGCAGAAGCGGAATTTACTGAATGCTTCTTCGAAACTGATTATTCTTGAATATTGTTCCTCGCGGTGCAATATTTAACAAATTTTTAAACGAGATTCACCAAACAGCTCTAGTGAAAGCTCTAGTTTGCGGCCGCGATGTTTCTAATGAACATTGTAAGCACTCGAATTGATGATGGGTTTACGATGCGTAAGCTTGATAGGCGGAATGTAAGCGGTTTGCATTACATTGGGGCTGCTTGCACAGCTTTGCAGGAGCTTTAAATACAATTTAACCGCAGTATTCACTTACATTTCCTTCTAAAATCAATTTTCAGAAACATTTACGTACATAAAATAGACGATAGTGTTTCTAATCACTTGAATGAAGTCAGTCTAAATATATTCCTTTTGTTTAATTACTATTTTTTAAATTAGATGCATCCGTCATGGATTGACATGGATTTTAAGACTAAGATAAAGGAAATAACATATATACGTTTTCGTGATAGAGAAACATATAGAACTGGGAGAGAATGAATCCTTTGATATTCATAAACAACTTCATTGAATGTTCCACCTCGGAACTTATGTTATGTCATAGCACATCCTGATACTAAATATTCATGGTAATGGTAGATGTTTCAAACAAACGCCAAAGAAATTAAAAAAAAACTCGAACAATTAACTAAGCAAGAACAAACATTTAAAGAAATCATGCATATCTCTCAAGTTGAAACAAAATATACATCCTAATAAAAGAAAAGTTAAAATCGAATGGTCCGAGTCCGACCTATGCGCCGCCTAAATTCGGCTCGCCTTCGCCAGTTTACTTTCCAAATCAAACGAGAATAGAAGGTTTCTTTGAAAAACACAAATATTTCAGAAAAATGATTTCTATCAGTTTCGTAATGTTTTACCAAAGGAATGAGGCGGAAAATCAATTGAGCGTAATCAAATCTTGCTCTTCCTGCATTATCCTCGACGACGCGTCCTCACTTTAATTAAATATATCACACCAGCCGCTTGGCGAGCGCTTAATTAGACCGAAAACTTAGCCACGGACAATGTAAATGCGCCCGTAATTGCGATTATATTGTGCGTGCGCACTTGCACCAGCGAGGCGCATTCATTAATTGCAAGTATTTGGGCAGTACTAGCCAAACAGTTAATATTTGCGCCACAGTTACGGTTAGGGCCAAAAAGGCTAATTAGATAATTAAATGTGCATGAGGTCGAATAAACAGAATATATGACCACTGCAAGGGGTAGGCCAGGTGTTTAGATATTCATTTAATTGCTAGTTTTGCTCTTGAACAACGTAAAAGCGCAATTTCGCGGAGTTTATTAATTAGTTAATCTTATTTTAAGCTATTTCATAGTTGTAGTATTATATTTGTGCTTTTTTGAACGGTTTTATCCTTTATTTGCCTATACTTTCGGACAGAAATTTGAATGTTACTTCCTAAAGTGACAAATTTTGTGGGTTGTAAACTTTATATTGCTATTTTCTGTAAAATATTTATGGGTAGTTTTCTGTACGATATTTATTATATCCTGAAAACACCACCATGTGCTTTTTTCATTGTTTATCCTGTCACTATTCTTGCCATTACAGCAGATATAAAGACTTTGACCGGCTCCTCCACCAAAACCACAATTTACCTCTATACCAAAATGTGAATATTACTACTTCTTTTTCTAGCAGAAAAGGAAATATTACCAAGATAGGAGTAATTCTTGCAAACGGTTCTATTTCTAACCAATTATTGATTGTAACTTTGATAGAAATTAACATATTCATTGGAAAATCATTCACGTAGCATCCTTAATCGTTTCTCGGTTACATAAAATTTCTTCGCAAGTTCCCGGCCGGTCGTAAGTGATTCCGGTAGCACTTTACAGCCGCTGTGAGCGAATTTTAAAGACTTGCGCGTCGAAATTGCACTTCAGTTATACAACGTTATTACATCCCATTCAAGGAGGAAACAAAAAAACGTAAAAAACCAGGAAAATAAGGAAACAATGCATTGAAATTCTCATATCGTCGAAAAAGTTATAATTTCTCCGTTATAAATCGTATAAATTTCGGAAGTGGCTGCATAAGTCTACTAAAAATAATTATGATTTATTATTGGAACTGTAGGTAACGAATTATAAACATTGAGAGCGATTAATAGTAAAACATTACTTCTATAGCAAAATAGCGTAAATGACATTTGTTACCTCGCATACATAGAACCCCCGAAAATATTTCAACAATATGGTGAACTTGTTTTTCTGTCCACTCTTATTTTTATTGCCGACCCCTGAATTTGCCATAGATTGCAGACCCATATTAAAAATCACTGTATAGTTTAGTGGTTCCCTTGTTCACTTTAACTGTCTCTAACTAACATCAAATAAATCCAAAGAAACCTTTTAATTAATAGCACATGAAATTCGAACATATTTATTATCACATGGATGAATAGATAGCATCAACATAATTGTTAAATTGCGTGTTTGTACTGCTGGCAGATACAGAAACGCTATCTAGTTGATAAACTTAAGTATCGAGTAAAGCATTCGTCTCCTTGTCTTTTGCTCGAGGTAAAACCATAGATATTACAATACCAATAGTTGACAAATTATAGTCGTACACGTAACTACAAGTAAGTGGTTTAGGTTTTATGTGTCTTGTTCCGTTCCGTTATGTATATTATGCCGAAATAGGTCAAGCCGATAACAACGAATCGCCGCAATGCGTGGTATGCGTTAGACAAATGTGTATATATCGAATTACCTGCCTTAGTTAAGGTAATTCATTGTCGCTATGGTGGACTCAACATGACTTCCACATTTTCGCATTCCTTTTAACCCGTGTTTAATAAATATACCTGGATTAACTTTTCGTTTTTAGACAATATAAAATTCTTAGATTATTTGAATTTAATTATTATTATTGGATTAATTTGGCATCATTTTTGGTTTGATTTTATGAATTTGGTGGAGGCGCTGTAATTTTACCGGCAAATTTACCTGTCCAGATTTTAAAGCGAAAAATAGTTTCTGGTGCCAGTTATTATTGATCACACAAGGTTTGATATAAAAGGACAGAAAATTGAAAAACGTAATAAACAAAATGAATAAACAGTAAAACAAAAACGATAAAAGAGGAACTATTAAAAAATATTGAATCATTTTGTTGATAGTTAAACTCATATATAACTCAACAAAATGATTTATGGCAAATTCTTGAACGATATTTAAACACATAAATTTAAACTGACATTATAAAATCAACACAAAATGAAATTGTGTATTAAAATGTGTTTATTAAAAAAAAACGATAGTAAAAATAATAAAACCAAAATTATGTCAAATAAATAACAGTTTGTTCGGGTTTGAATTTTTATGTTGGTAGCACTTATGAGTTGGGTGCACTGCGTTGCATCGGGTAAGGTCGGAACGGAAGTCAATTTCAGACACGCGACTGAGTATCGAAGTGGTATTCTCCCGTAAAAGCGAGACGCGAAATTCGGGCAGATTATTCGGGCAACCCAACACAGTTCTATACAAATAAATAAGTTTTTCTCGTATTATAATTAACAAAGTACGACAAAAATAATAATAATTAAATGTTAACCGTAGCCTTGGCTTGCCGCGTTGCAGTTAAGCAACGTCGGATGGGTAGCTGCGCGTTGGATGGGTGACCACTTGGTCTCCATACTCAACAAGCGGCTGCGGCTGCTGTCCGCGAACTCCTGACGTCGCAGAAAAACGTGAAGTTTGAGCGATTCGCGCAAGATTTCAGAGCAGTATCATCAGTAGAGAGATTGGATGGGGCCGGGTGAAAAATATTACAGTATTTCGAAAAGGTATTAAAAGTGTTCAACTAGCACCTTCACCAAAAACACGTATTCCCCGAGAAGATTCTAGAGATAAAGTACAATAATGTGTTTTTCGTTCGACTGAAATCCACTTAAATTTTTTCCGGAAAATATGAGTGAAAATCTGTTAAAATATAAAATTTCACGCGTTTATTGTTTCGTCAACCAGCCACAAGCAAAAACGGGAGAATATTAAAATGCACGCTGAATATGATGAATATTGGAGGATAAAAAGCATCCCCTAATATTTTCACTTTTCACATTGGGGGTTGGAAAAAGGGAATTCAAATAATAAAGTACTGAATGATACATTAAATTCCTCTCCACATGGGAGTATGCATACTCACGTATTTATTTGCGTGTGTTGTGAAGTGTGAATTGTTATTTTCGGATTAAATTTAACGAAAAATCGCTAACATTCTATAAGAAAGAAATGAAGAGGCGAAATATATGAAGTGAAATAGGTTTTTTTTATATAAATTATAGAATTCCAAACTGAATTTTGGAAAATAAAATTATTGAGAAATTATTAAGATTATGATAGAATATGAGTGACATATTTGATGTCAGTTCAAAATATAAATTCTAGTAATTAGCTTACACTACCCAAATTTAATTCTGTAAATTTAAACTTTTTGATAATCTGATAAGTCGATTCAAGGGAATTATCAAACATAAAGTCTCAATAAATTAAAACAACTAAGTATTTCAAACAATAGATGCCGACAGAAACTTCTAGGCACTCTGAATTCGTAGGATTAAACACATTTCATCAGTTTTCCCAGTTTCCCCAGCATCAGGTTGTTTTCCACCGGTTGTTTCTCACGGCATGTTTCCACCGAAAAAGAATAGTTTCCAGTAAACAGATGAATTCTACCGAAACAAAGCCATGTGCACCGTTGTGAATGTTTCGAGCACGAAAAGAAGTCGAAATAAACGACTCTGCAATGCGGCGATTATTATCAAGTAATACCATAATATCCATCGTCCTCCCCTTTCTCCACCAACATTCGCGTCGGTGTTGAGCGCAAGCAACTTTTCCAAGCTCGAAAGTTGGCGCGTGGAAATCCAAAACGCAAGCGAAGCTTTCGCTGATATTACCCGCTCGCTCCTATTACCGGCGCCTCCACCGACGGAGCTTCCTCAGTCTACCTCTACTCTGCGTCTTCACCAGCATTACTAGAACAGCAGTATATGCGCAGCAGTATCAACGGCGTAGTATTAGAGAGTTTGGCGCGGTGTGCAATCATACAACCACCAATAAAGTGTAAAACTTATTGTGCGGCAGTGGAACGAAACGAAACCGGATGCCTCGTAGCCTCTCGCATATTGCGGAGAAGCGCAAACTAAATATTAAACGCTGAATGGTAAATGAATAAATGGAGAAAGAGAGAATGAATAAATGGATTGAATGAGGGAAAGAGAGAGAGAGAGAGGGTGAAATATGGAAAGCACGAAATGAATAACGCACGCAACTGGGAAACTAAATGGCAAAATCGCGTTCGAAATTAAAGCGAAATGCATCCAACGAAAGCAAGTCAAAATATGAATGCACTAGCTCTCGCCCCTGGCGTTGTTGCTCTGATGTTTTGACTTCAACGCTTCAGTATTGTTTTATGCAAAATATGAAATATAAATAATATTTAGAATAATATTAGGTAGGATTATACTATAGTTGTATATACACTCTGGGATTTATGGACTTATTTATAGAAATGTTGAAGTGAAGTTCTTTTCGTTTGATGTATTAAACGTCAACATATTCAATATGTTGATCCGGTACGAAGAATCATGAAAACTATTGAACTCGACTTCCTCGATTGGCGTTTTGTGTGGTTTTATTATATGATTTTAGAAGCTTTTAGAAGTAAAGGAAGGAGTCTGCTCAGTGGCCATTAGGAAGTAATTTTACAATTCGCAATATTTCGAGTGATGCAGAATTTTAGAGTTTATGCATGTTAGTGTTATACTAAGGGCGCAGTAACACAGTTGGTAAGATCGCTGCTTACCACGTAGGGGGTTCCAAGTTCAGAACCTGGTCGTGACAATAACACCTCTACTCGCTCCGGCAACCACGTTAACATCTGTGGATGTTGTTATAGAAATCTTCTGTACCCTGGGCGAGGCTAGCAACCTACCCAAAGGGAATTAACATACCCCCAGAAGTAATTCTGGAAGAATGACCGGTCAGCGACAAGGCGGGCGAACGAAGCAGAAGAAGAAGTGTTATACTACTAGTGTTACGGACAAAAACTATCTGTAAAACAAGGAGAACTGAGGTGGTGCCCACAGATTCTTCCATTAGTCGCATTTGACGTTAGCAATTAAGTCCATTCATCCGGTTTGAATGACCACGAAGATGATTATTTCAAGAGTGGTGCGTTTTTTTTTCATATATTGTTTTTAGTATTTGAAGTTTTTGAAGAAAAGGAAAAAAATTTCATAGGTACAAATAGGAGGTGATTTTATAATTCGATGTTTTCAAAGATAAAGACAAACTCTAACAAAATGATATTAAATAACAATGAAATATTTGGATTTTATTAGAAAATAAATAAAGTAAACCTTTTGTTGATATTATTGGGACGTTCTTCTATTGTTCATCCCCACTTTGTGGCTGCGTTGTTGTCTACTATCGGCAGTAAACGCACAAGCTTAACATTGCCCTTTTGCAATGGCACGAGTCACAACACGCTGGCTTCGGCGTCGTGTCAACCGACATGTCGCACGTTTATTGATGTTATTTGACAAGTTGACAATGGAATTACTCAAGTTATCCACGCCGCAATCTCCCCTTTTCGACCGATGCAAGTTCGTGAGGCGTGGAGAGGAGAGGAGAGTAGACAAACGACAAAGGAGGTCTACAGGATGTTTAATCAAATAAATGAGAATCACATTTAATTAAATTTTAATCGATTGAAGTAAGAAAACGAGTTTCTGTTAAAGTTTTAAGTTATTTCAATCTAGAAGAAGAAGTAACAATTTTATAGAAGATTATTTAAAAGAATAGGATTTAGAGGCAACTTTAATAGCTTAAAAAATCGCCTCAAAGTAATTAATCCAAAAATAGTTCCTAGAGTTTGAGGCAAATTTCATCTTGAAGTCATTTTTCTGAGAACATTATTAGACTCTACTTCAACGACCTATAACACCACTTTTCAAGCAACTAACCAACAAAGTCTTCCATCAATTTCTGGAAAATTTAATTCTGAATCATTTAGTGTATGATTTGTATCCATTCAGAGATGGCATACGCTGATAAGCTGCAACATTTCACCGAACACAACAAAAGTAGCATTAGCGGAATGGATGATCGACACCTTCCTACATAATATCAGAGACCAAATAATAATTGGAGGAGACTTTAATGCTCGGTCTGTCCTGTGGGGCTCTAAATCGAGCAATAAGAGAGGGAAGCAGCTGGAAGACATCCTTACAAGTCATGGACTTGTCCGACTCAACCACGGAAACAAACCCACATTTACATGCAATACATCTGAATCGTGCATTGACGCCACTTTTGCGGACGCCGTAACAACCAGATCGAATATAAAATTTAAAAAGGTTTTAAAAATAACAGAACAATTGCACAAATTTCCCTAGACATCACTAAATTTTTTCCTTTCATTAACTTATTCCACCTGTGGGCATTTACACTCATTTGACCAAAAGGAGAGCCACATTAAAACGACACATTCGCCTGCACATATGAAACGCACGTAATACCACACAAAAAGAGTCATAAACTGTAATTATGAACAATTAAAACCGCGTTTCGATTGTGTACCCACGTATAATGTGTACATATATCTATATGTGTGTGGTTTCTTCCACTGCGTATTTTTTAGCACCGTTTTGTTGCATTCGCCACAGCGTCGCGTTGGTTTTATTAAACTCCACAAAAAGTAGCAAAAAGCATGAAGTGGATTAATTCCTCAAAACCTGCAGGGAAGTGTGCGTAAAACTGCTTTTATTTGTTTTCATTGGTTTAGCTAAGCCGCATACATTATCGCAATGTTTTGTTGAATTTTTTTTAGTTTTACATTGTCGAACGACTGTTGAAAGGTTGAAATTCGTTTGAAGACGGTCATGTTTCGGATAAAACTTCGACTTAAACATGCGAGAAAATATCTAAACATATTTTTATCAACTTGAGGTCATATTCTGGAGAATATAACTATCTATAAATTGAATCATTATTGAGCCAAATTGGTCCAATAATTTCTCAAAGAAAATTTCATGAGCTGGTAAATCTAGTTCCCACCACAATAAAACTACTTACAATCCACAGAAATGTTCCAAAAACGACGAAAATCGGTATTTACCTGTAACAAAAGGAAGTTATTAGCAATAACATCATGTTCAGTTTAAGCTTAATTGCACAAGTTCAGTGCGCTTTTATCAATAACCTATAACTACGAGTTTAACTGTTATGTTTATCAAGCTTCGGAAGGCTACAGTCAACAGCTTCGAGGCAGTTTCCAGAGATTACGCCCTGCTTTATGCACCGTTCATCTAATAATCCCCGAATGGGATGAAAATGTATTTCAGCGAAGTTAATTAACATATTTCTTAATCGAACATTTACTTGTGTTCGGATGTATTCAGCTAATTAAGGAACTCAAAATTATTGTCTTCGGAATTCCTGCGACGGGGCGTGCTCAATTTCGCACGCTTTGAATCATGCAACTCAAAAAACGCATACATTTTTAAGTTAATCAAGTAAACTCCACACATACACACCAATACACACCAATACATCGAAGTATACAAACAGTCAGTAATAACCCACGACCCAAATGCGTTAATTAACGCTCATCTTTAATAACAACGTAATTGCGCACGAATTGCATAACAAACTATGGCATAAATCCAATTGGAAATATTTGAAATTATTCATGAATGAAAAAAATACAGCTATTACTACATAAAAACCTTGAATAGGATTCAATTTTCAAAACCAACCATTAAACGAATCAGGTGATAAATCCCTGCAACTTTAATCAAGCCTCAAATTGTTTAATCAAAGTTTATTTTTCGTTTTCAATGAAGAATTCTTCATTAGCTATTGTTTTCCACACAAAAATTATGACGAATCGATTTATAAAGTGCTATAAACCGAAAATTGTATTTATTTCCGGTCCTGCGAAACACAATGCATCGAAATACGATTATTATTATGCGTGCTGACGAACCATACAATTATTAAACACGCATTGCGATAGATAACGAGGAAAATTGCCAATTTATGAAGTAAATACTAATTTAAATGCAACAAATGGATTTATCGAAATGTTGATAAATGTTTCTACGCAGGTTTATGTTATTAAAATTTATTCATCTTTATTGATTTATCGAAAAAATAAGCTTGCAGAAATAAGAATGTAGAAAATTATATAATTATGAGTCAATTGAGCAGAGAGAAAATAATCGCAGATGATTATGATGGTTTTCGAAAGATTGTATAACCAGCTATCGAGTTGAATTACTTTGTAAATTGTTACGATAATAGTTAATAGTTAATTTTGACTTTTTGTTTGAGAGATGAATGAATTGTGTTTATCTATGTAGTAGAATGTAGACTGCGTGTGAGTCAACTCAGTCAATGCAGAATGTCGAAAATTTTACTTTCAAAAAGTTTATGTGGTAGCATAGTTTTGTTGTAAATTTGTTTTCATTCTATTGGATATTCCCCAAGAAATAATAGCAAAAATATGCGTAGAACTCGTACTTGCATAATTTTTCATATCTATTTTACGAGTTTCATAGAAATACACGATTTTCTATGAACATATTATCTATAAACATTCGCAATTGTCATGAAAACAATGTTTTGCAAACAAATTATTAAATAAATACCCATAATATAGGTACAATTAAGCTAGAAGCTAAAATTGCCATTTTAAAAGCATCACTTGTGCTGGAACTCGACAGACCAATCAGTAAAGTTGATTATAATTGCTGTCTACGAGTACTCCTAGATGGGTAGCATCGTTCGGTGGCGTCACATGTCCTCAACATGATTACCTCCATCCAATTCGAAGCATACGAAGCAAACGGACAGCCGTTGCTGCTGCAAGCCGACAAGCGAGTAGCAACGAGGCGAGACGCAAAATACATAAAAATAAAAATAGTACGCGCACTTAATAGCATCGTTTCGGGATGTGATCTATGAATATTTCATCAATACAGCGCGTGTTTCGTGTTTGTTCAATTTGTTTGCGACGCGGTGCAACATCTTGCCACTCGTGAACGTCATTTTCGACTGATAATATTACTTTCAAACATAAAATTACAATTTTACATTCACCTTGATGCGATGCAGTTACCCATACAACTTTAGGAAAATGTGATGAAACAGTTATAGTAACAGTTAGGCAAACATTTAAGACTTCCGTTTGGCAAAGATTTTACATGTTTTCTTGACGTACCAATGAAGAAGAACTCGGTGCACTTGTAATGAAACTTTTCTTGAGACTTGTAGACTTATAATAGTCGCGTGTGCGTATAACTGTTGCCTTTTGCGATGCGTACAGCGACTTTCGCAGCGATTATTAGCGTTTATAGCGAGTTTTTGCTGCAACGAGGACGATGGTGATCATTTATGCTATTGGTATTGGTTCGCAGGCGAGCAGGCAAGCATGCAGTGTAATGACAAGTCGATGTATTCATTGCGACACGCAATGTTGGTTGAATGATTGGGCTTGCAGTTATGCAAGCGTACGTGCGAATTACGTACTGGCTGTTTGCGTGTACTTTTGCCTTCGTTTTGGGATGATGAGCGAAGATGAATTTGTTTTATTTCTTTACTTTCAACATATTTACTGTGTGTATTTTTTAATGGTAGCTAATATGAATTATGTGTAATTAAATACGAGTGTATTGCAAAATACAGTTGAAACAGAACTCATGTAATTAGTTTCACTATAATTGGTTTTGAATCGATAGTGTTTCATATTTTTCTACCATTTGCTTTGATTTATTCTTAAAAATTGTTTAAATGACCTTAGTAACGCCAAAACAAGATAAAAGTGATTTTTTGTTGAAAATTTCAATGACAAACTAAATTTTAGCACTCTAGAAAAATTTGATAAATATCAAAATTTTATAATTTACACAATTTCTTAATTTTTGAAGGAACAAAATGTGATAAAATGATTATATTTTGGGTGTTAATATTCACCCAAAAAGAGTGAATACAAGTATATTACAGAAGAGTTTCGTTGAAATTAACAAATATTTTTAACCTAAGTTTGGCAGAAAATAATTGAAAAATCTTTGACCTAGCACGATTGTACTACAATTTGAGGGTTTAATCGTATAAAACTAGATAAATGATTATTTTATCACTGAAGCTAACAGTTTCTTTTTATGTTCCTATCCAAATAAATGTGGTGCAACTATAACAACTACCCAAAAATGCTTAATAATGTAATAAAAAAGCCTATAAACCATAAATTAATCAATGAAATCTACGTTATTGATTTAGCATTCATCTGTCATCAGGATAATAGACATGAAGACATCTCATAAATACGAATAAACATAAATAATTCCAACAAACGTGTGAAAAAAACCATCTGCCCGAGGCATTTAAAAGGATATTAAAGCTACACATCGTGAGCTGATCAATTATTAAACTTTGATAGAACAAAGGTTGGACAGCTGCTAACACTAGACTGACCTAAAAACAACCTCTTCTATTATTAAAGATACATTTAACAACCTTTCAATATTCAAACCTTAATCACAATCTCAATGGATAATAAGAAATTATACAAACATATTACATGAATAAAATATTACATTGAATGTTCTTCTTGAAATGCGTAAAATGTAAGTAACATGCCTGAATGTTTCCTATTTTCACAATTTTATGTACGTTGACGTCACGACTGGCAATAAACGTGGAAAATGTTTGATTGCATTACCGTTCATCATGATGTTGGGTCGTTTATGTCGATTCTAAACCGCGATCGGAGATCAAGTGCGTGTGCATGCGTCTCGGCGGCGTCGTTCGTTGGTAGTCTGAGCAACTGGTGTACAAGTGCATAAATCGTTGATTTACAGCGTGTTATTGGCATTGGTAATAGCATTATTGGCACTAAAACGTACGCAGGGAGGAATTTCCAATCTAGTTACTGAATTATAGGCGGAATGAATGTGGAAAATCGGGAAGTAATTTCATTACAATTTCGAGAATTTCTAAATTTATCAATGGGCTAATGTAAAATGTAATTTACACTAGTTACAAATAGTTTTCAATGCATATTTTGTGATGAAATATTGCAAAAGCATAGGCAGACAATGTACCATAAGTTTGGAAGGTTTTAACACTCAAGTAAGAAAAAAAAATCGACATCAAAGTAATTTTATCTCATCAGTAATTTCAGCCATTTTTCTGCATGTTTTTTCCTCTTAATCGGATTTATTTCAAGAGTCACCAGAATTTCGACATTTTTTATTGTCATCAAAACATTTTACTACAAAAGGAAATGAAATAAACCTAAAACTAACGATTAATAGGACCCCGCGACCTTATAAATCTCGGGGTATTAAATTTAAAACAAGCCCGAAACGATTTTTTTTTATTGAACACAGCTTTCCCTATGAACTACTTTTAAACATTATTTACTTAAATATATATATATTTTTTATTTTCAACATCCTTTTTCTACCACATAGTGGTGTAAGGAAATAGTAACTTTCACCCGGCCCAATCCGGTCTCGCTACTGATGGTACTGAACTTTTTTGTGCATATGGGTTTTTTCCGGGGA
>WSZQ02000006.1:3070471-3091816 GCA_019419845.2 Weissflogia rhopalogaster
CATAAAAACTGTTATATAATGTTTCAAAATGGATAAATCGGAATTTACATAACTTAGAATAGAAAATCCTTAAATACCCTCCTGGACATAGAGCACAATTGGTTGCCAACTTTTAGGCATAGCTAACAAGTGGTTACCGTGGTAACTTGTGCAGGTTCGGCTTCAATGAAATAGTGTTTATTTTTTTTTCAATATAATAAGTTCTTCTCTAGTTCTTGCCAATATCATATGCCAGCAATAATAATAAAAATATAAGAATAGTAAATGAAAGTATAGATAGTATTTAAATAGAATGTGCAATTATTTATTATTGATAAATTTATTTAATACCTCCCTGTTTATGAACATACTGGTTGACTACCTTCAAACATTTTTAATTTGTAAAATATTTATTTAAAGTGGCGATTTGAACAATGTTATCAAGCAACCAAATTTTAAACATTAATATTAATGACTAAATTCAAGATAAGTAATTGAATGTGTGGCGGTTGCTATTACACACAACAATTATACAATTACACAAGTTGCAATGATATTTAAGAATGATGAGTCACAATCTAGTGCCTTCGTCGGTTATTCAAATACTTATATGACTCTAAATATAGGCAAACTATTTGTAAGGTAGAGAACTTCCTCTATCCGTCGTCTGTGAATAGCAGAAATCGTACGTGTCTATTATGCTTAATGTAAATGCGTCTAGACAGATTAGTATCATCCTCCCCCCCCCCGGGTTAGTATTGATAATTTCCTCGAAATGTCGGTAATAAATTAGTTTGTACTTTCGTGAGAATTTGAATGATTCCCCAAGGTCCGGGAAAGATGCCGGCGTATAACGAGCTCAGACACACATGTGGCGTTGGTACAACTTTGAAAGTGTAACGATCGCGCTCGTGTGTGCAAGTGAACGGTTGGCGACGTGCATATTTACACGACCATTACAATACTCGTTTCTATTGAGTCAGAATGTGAACGTGTAAATTTGCATGAAAACCTACGATGCGAACAAAGGGCATGTGTCTTCGCATCGGCTAGAAGGGTAAATTACTCCCTGACAAATGACGCTGGGTCTTGCGCGGTGGTGCCCTGGAGGTGGAGGAGCCCTGATACCACCGAAAGGATGTGCTTTTGGCCAGTGTCGCCCTGCGTGCGGCGCAACAGTTGGCGTGCGTAATTTTTGCGCAATGTGTGTGTATGCACTGTGCACCACCGCTCTAGAGGTACACCCTAAATTAAATTGATGGTGTGGTCTGGTTGATGGTGATATTTGCAAATGCACGATAGCGATGAGGGTAGGTAGGGTGAAGGATGTGTGAGCATGCACAAACATGTTTAAAAGTCTACTAGATTGTTTTACAGAAGGTTTTTTTTTTGAAGTTTTATGAATTTTCAACCATCAAAATTGCAATACTTGTTGCAATTAGAAGAAAATAGAATGGGTATTGGAGTAAAATTATAACTCTTCCCTAAAGAGTTCAATTATTGATTTGGCTCTGATTTATTAAGAAAGTATGTACTTAGATTAGATTAACGGTGAAGGATACAGGTAAATTTAGACTTAGGTGAAATTTAGGATGTAAGAGCAATAGAAAGTAAGTGCTGAATCCGTGAATACGAGTAACTGTCGTACGTCATCCTCATTGTAGGTTCTGCCCATCGAAGATGTTGTATTTGAATGTATTTAGGCACCGGCTGTTCTTGAGGTTGTCATATATTTCTCTATTGGTACTTTACACCATTCTATTATTGGTCCCAGAATCCTCCGGAGGATATTCCTTACAAAAATATCAATTCTAACTTCTTTTTGGGTGGTTGGTATCTACATTTTACAAACATCAAATGGCTCTATGCATATTAATTGACTCTATTAAATGCTTTAGAGTAAAGTACGCCTTATTTGAACGGGCTAACTTTTCATTAGAATAATCTACTCTGGTCCATTCCAAGAACTATTGAAAACGAGCATCCAGCATATACAGAATAGTCTTTAAAATTTGAGAAGGGGTAGGTGTTGGTTACTTTCTTTTGACCATTCTCGAGCTGTTAGAAAAAAAGATAGGTGCAATTAGATTAGGAACTGTGGGTGGACATTTTTAGATTTGCTTTTTTTGCTTATTCCCGACAGTTGCTGCACTACAGAAGCCAAGTATTAGTAAGGCAAAAGCAAATATTGATTATTGCATCATGTAATAATAAACGTTGAAAGTAAGATAATGCGAGCGAACTAAAGTGTTGCATGTCTGCATATAGTAACTAAGCATATGTATATCACTCTTCGTGTGTGTGTATGAGTAGCTTAAAATAAATTATTATGACCATGACCGTGGACAAAAATGCCGTTAAAATAGACGCGTCGATTCGCGGCGTGGCTGCGCGTTCAATCTTTGCGTGTCTGGCGACAATGACAATGAAAGCAAAACTAGTTTGCCTTTTAAATCGCCGGCTCTCGCCTCTTTCTTGCTGCGTTCTTTTTGGCGTCGCGCGAGTTTTCCTCCACACCACGGGAGGAGATGCAAGGATTCGTATTTCTACTAGTCCCGTTCTAGAGCCTTCTCTCCTTGCTCCCCTAGGAAAGAGACCAGAGAGCGTCGTTCCAAGTAAGCAACTGGATTTCGACGAACACACACTCTTTGCCTATGTTTTGTGGGGTGGTTGGCGTTTGTCGTTGGCATTGTGCAGTTGCACTTGCATTTTTCCACTCGCGGGCAAGCAGATGAAAGGAAACGTGCGAAATGCAAAAATGCATTTCGACGGTTGGAGCAGCGGCCGGCCGACATATTGCGCGCGCGTACTACATACACGCATATGTGTATTACGTACTTGCAGGGCAAGAGAAGGCATATGGTGCGTGTGCAATGTGAAGTTATTTATGACCGACGACGACGTCGGATGGATGGCGGTGTGGTGTACGTGTGTTTGCGACGCAATGTGTGCATTTGCATTGTACGCACTTGCATGTGTGGTTGGTGCATTGTGTGCGCTGCACATTGCACATACTGCTGCAGCTCGGCGTGCTGGCGACGCCGAAGAACGGAGCATGTGCAATGTGCGGTGCGCGGCTGGGGCTGGCTGAATTGCGGGGCAATGAACGGAACGGCGGCGTTCAGGCGGCATGCAACAAGCGTAATTACATAGTACTTAGTTTTTGCTAGAATTCCGCTTAAAATTTACTTCTGGAGAGAAGAAACTCTTTGGGCTTTGGGCTTCTAAAACGGACTTAGGATATAATGTATTTGGATTAGATCTGAAGGATAGGGCTAGGTTTAGCTATTATATTTTTGTTTGTTTTTAAATTTAGGATACGTTTTCCAATTCATCTAATTTATCCTAGTTTTGAAGGAGAATAGTGTATTGATGCGATTTGTATATATTAGGTCTGAGCTGTAGCGGATTATCATATACAATGGGCCCCTGTGGCCTGTGGTGAAGGAATCAACAAGTAAACGGCACTGTTAGAGAACAGAATAGGGAGTCCTTTGAGACCTACTTCTCTAGATATCTTTTGGATATTTACGAGATACCAGTAAAGTAAATTTGGACTCAAACATAACGCCTAGGGATCCCAGACTATTTTAAGCCGTTACTGGGTCTAAAGGACTAGACTAGATTTCAGTGTTTTGTATCTAATTGTAAAATAGTTTGGTGATTAGTCTGAAGAATATGGTTGGATTTCACAAACACTTTATAGCTTGAAGTAATCAGACATTCCTTGGAAAACTACAATTTAGAACATGAATTTAACTGGACCGTCTGAAGACTATGGTTGCTAGTCAAAGAACAGGATGGATGAATCTTAGGGGAACTACCATGAAAAACGGGGTAATGGACTTGGGGTGGAACAGTGGACTTCTGAAGAACTGGGATATGTTCGTGTAGACATCACAATTGTTGCATTTTGAAAAAAAAAACCCTTTCGCATATTGACCATTCAAACTCATTGGAAGCATATACATATCTAATATAGATAGCGTTTGCGACTAGTTCTTGAAGATCAGTACAGTTGTAACATTTGTATCTTACTGGGTATATTTAAGTTCGCTCTATTACAAGTCACAACTTAAATAAATTAAGACTATCAAGAAATGATAATGATCAGAAAGAATAAGATCTAGACCTAGCCCTTTTTCAAAAATTGCTGTAACACAAGCAGCCGTTATTTCTTCGCTGCACATGTGCGTGCCTTGCATATAATATTGTAGGGACTATAGGGACGCTGTGGAAAATGGACGAGTTTCTTCGCGCCATGCCTGCGCTTCTGTGATGGCCGTCCTGGACGACGCGATTTATGCCTTTGTTCGTCCCGCTCTCTTGTCCTCTCTCTCTCTCTCTCTCGCTGTGTCTTTCATCACCTCTCGCGGATGTCGCCAGCAAGTATCTCTGTCTGTGGCGCGATGCAGGCGAGCGTGCTTTTTTCGCATACCTTGGCTGCTCGACTGGTGTTCTGCTGGTGCACTGCACTATTTGCGCGATGTGTGTGGTGTGGTGGCATGCGAACGGGTTGCGAGGGGATCTTGTTTCACTGCGAATTTGCGCGCTCTGTACACGACGCACCTCGTGCGCGCCTTGGGGAGATTTTTGCGCATAGCTAAAACCGCGTCTCTGAAAGCAGATGTTTGCAAGATCTAGTTATTGGGAAAGCGTGTGAAAATATTCGCTCCAAAGGGGTTTGCGAAAAATTTGCTCTACTAGAACATGTGAACTTTTGTTCTAGAGGAGAGGACGAGTTAAGTTGTATGAGTTTGGTTAGATTTTGTGTTAAGATTATTTAGATCTAAATTGGTTAGGTGTATAGGCCTTCAGGTTAGTATCTACGACTCTTAATGAAATCTTAACATACCGAGTTGATTTATTTCTCTAGCTATTTTCAAGTCTGTAGAAATATGCCCAAGAGATTTAGTAAAGAGTTGACCGGTCCAAAATTGTCTAATTAAAAAAATAGATTCGTAATTGAAGGAGTAACTATCTTTTATGGTACCTTAACTATAATCAAAGTTCTCCAGCCAAATACAGACTCCTCTGAGTATCTATTTAAACATGCTATTTTCATGAAAGGTTGTTGTCTAGTCCAAAACGGTCTTATTCAAAAAATTGATATCAATAGAACCTTCAAAATGTTCCAAGTTTTACTTAGAAATTATTTTTATTTCCTATTTGTATTCCCTATATCTATCCCTTTTAAAGGGGGTAATTCTTCAAATCCTATTTAATACCGGAGACCAACCAAGCAATAAAATTAAATCGTCTACTCTGAAAAGCACATAGATTATCGACGAGATAAATATTTGTTGAAAGAACGACCGTGGAGCTATGTCTGTGCGCCTCTGTCTCTCTGTATACATGTACGCATCTCTTGACATCCTCGACTCGCGCGCGCCCTTTTTTCTGCCTCCTCCTCTCCTGCTTCATCTCTGGACTCCTTCGGATGGATGTGTCGTCCTCTCGTTTCGGTCCCGGTGGTGCGATCCGTGTGACTCGCCGCGTTCGACGATTTGCGCGCCCGAAACCGGTCGTCGTCGCTTTTATTCCTCGCCTTTTCTGTTTTCGAATTTAACTCTTTCACAACCGCCTCCGCCCCTTTTTTGGGGCAGCGTTTGAGTGTGTGTATGTACGGTCGCGCATCATCTTTGTGCGACACAATGCCGGGGCGCGGACGTGCGAGGGGGGACCACAGCCTCTCGCGGCAGCATCCTTCGGCACATCGCACTCACTCTCTCCCGGCCAGCACCCGAGCAAAACGGATTCAATTCACGAATAACCTGTTTGCGTCGCGGGAACCGACGACTGACCCATGTGAGCGCAAATCCTTCGCCGAGATGCTGCATGATGGAAAAATATTTGCGCGAAATTTTTGCGACTCTTTCCCTGCCACACTGGCTAGGTGTGCCAAGAGTCTACGAGACAAACTTTTGTATGGTATTCTAATCATTTATGATGCAAAAAGAGGCTTGGCCTTGGGAGATTGTTTTGACGCTGATTCAAGCAACAATCTTTTTGGGTTTTATCTGGAGGAATCATAAACAGATTAGGAGTTGCTTTGATCTTTGGAAGGTTGCTCAGTCTATATCTAGAAAATATATCTATCTAGCATATAGGTGCACATCTAACATATGCATATATCTAGCATATATCTACATATATACATATATACTTATATGTAGCATATATAGTTTTACATGTAACATATATCTACACGTAGGTCTATGTCTAGCATATAGTCCTACATCTGGCATATATCTAATATATAGGCCTATATTTAGCATATAAGAATCTCTTGGTATCTAACATATGTCTATATCTAGCCGCTTATAGGTATATATCCAGCTGCTTATAGATAGCATAACAACCTATACTCATAGGATATATTATAATACTAAACTTGGATAAGTGTTTGTCAATGGCTAGGTTAAGAACAATTATACAGAATATGCCTGTCAGTCAATACAATATGTCTGGAAATACGGAAACGAGTAGATCGGAACAATGCCGTGAGTTCGATGGCAAACAAAACGGCATTGTTTCGCGAGAGGATGTGCATTGGTCTCTCTTGAGGTGTTTGAGGCGCACGGAAACGCTGCAGACGCTTAATGAACGTTTAAATGGCCGCGGCACAAATACGCGCCGTCGTTTGTTGCACGGCGCGTATAAATAAAGAAGCAACAAGACGAACGCGACACGGCTATATGCCAGGAGTCGGTCGGTTATAAAAAACTGCGAGACTGGTTTTTGTGCAAAACGCACACGCTTGCAAATAGCACGTTTGCTTGTTTGCCTGCCCTGCTACACGCGGCTAAGGCTCCTACCTCTCCCTCGCTCGTAAAATCCTTTGCTGAATGTGTGTGAAGTCGCCGGGATAGACGGGTGGAAGCGAGGCGGAGTACATCATATCGCGCATGCGCCATCATCGTCCGTGTGCGTTCGGCTATCATCGCCCCACCGATTGCACATCACCGGCGCTTGCAAAACTGGCGATTGCTGCAGAGTGCACATTGCATTGCAGCCGCGGGAGTCGGTACTACACCAAAAACGTGTAACTCTAAATTATTTCGCTTACATGACTACCAACGATTCGATCCGATTCGCTCACATTCGAACGCCGCCACGCTAGGGCCGAGGGTGCGCAACATACATCAACCAAAAATCACCAACACGCATCGAAACCGAAAGAAGCAACCAACCACCCCCGGAACATTCATGTAACTGAAGGCCACCCGTTTCGAACTCGTCGAAAAGAAGAACAGTGCAACCCAAAGTTCAAAATCAACGTGGTAAAACATACCCTAAAAAACAGTGAAAACTCCCTTATTGGACTCTGACCATTTAAAAAATCTGTTTTTAAACCATCTCTCAACATCTTAAATCAACAACTACACCACCACCCCATCAAGGATTTCAATTGCAACTACTTAAATCGCTCTTAAACAATCTACAATCTAATACAACAAATATTTAAATCAATTAAGTTTGTGTTTTTAAGTTTATTAGTTATATCCCTGCAATTATTACTCGTTTGTTGATGATAGAAAAAGTCTATTTAATATTAAAACGAATCGAAAATGTTTGTTGTGTTTGTTAAAGTGCATTAAGTGTTTTTTTTAACAAAAGAGGAGATTACTCGACTTAATTTGGTACGTAGAATTCTGTTGGTTATTTTTGCATGCGTGATCGTTGTACATAGTTACTCCCACTAGTTGCAGGAGGGCTATATTTGATCGATTCGCCTCGGTGGTTTCAAGTTTCGCGGGTTTTTCGCATGCATCGCTTCTAAATGCATATTAGTGTGGAATATTCGTTGACGCGATAAATGCCATAAGTGACGCACCCGGTGAATATGTATAGAATCTTAAGAGTCATCGCAGAATTCACTTGAAAATATTGCAATTTCAACGCGAAAATTTGCCGGCCGGCGTTGGTGGCGCGAATATTTATAATTGCATTCGACTGGTTTCGGACGTGTGTTCGTGGATGTTCGTCGGCGGTGCCCTTGCGCGTCGCCGTGTGAACCCCGATCGTGTGGCCGCCTAGCGGCTCGCCTCTGCGTTCCGTCCGCGCGGCAGCAGTGCGTTGCCGGCCGCCGCCATTTTTAATGCTGAAATTCACATCTCGCCGCTGGCGTGTCTGCTGCAGGTATGTGCAAATGGCGCTTGCGTTTTTCTCGCGGACGAGACGGCGCGACGGACACACGCCGGGTGCGTTTCGCTATGCCCCTATCGGCGCAGTTGACGTTGTCAGGCTATGTTTTTGCTGTGCAAATGCCGGCATTTCGCGAATATGCGCGCGCGTCCGTCTCATGGAGAGTGCAATGTGCAATGCATCATTGCACTTGCAAACTGCATTCCTACCTATAAAATAGCTGGGCTGTTTTGACGAAATACGATATGTTTGTTTAATCAATTTCTATAATGCAACCGCGAATTTAGATAACGATTATGATAAATTAAAAGGCGGAATATTCCTCGGTAAGTAAGTAGTACGAGCAGGATTCATAGGTTCTTTGTTGCAAAATGCATCATGGCGCACGTAAATCCGGGAATCGCGCTTAGGTGTCGGCGCGTTTGTCCGTAACCTGTTTGTCTTGTTGTTGTTTTTGTTGACCGGCTTCTGTTCGGTCACGCCAGACAATCTCCCGCCGCCACATCCAACACTGCATGTGTTGAACTCGCACTTGAACTTTGTCGCACTAATCGGGACGCCAGCGGTAGCGTTATTATTGTTATGATGTTTGGGCTGTGTTTGTTTACCATTTGGTAGGCAAGACCAGTCGAAAATTCGCCTACACACATCCGACGTATACATACATATTCATATATATGCGCATATATACATAGACACTCAGTTTATTTTTGTATTTAGTCGTTTTGACTTTAAACTGATGTGCGCCGCATTTTCTGTTCTTGTTTGGAACACGTCGTTGCTGTGGCGTGCCCTCTTGCAGCTATGGCAGAAGGTAATGGTGAGCTATTACTGGAAGAATCAATGAAGATCGAATTGGAATCCGAACGCACCGAGGACTACCAGAAGCTGCTCGAGTATGGTCTCGATGAGAAGGTGGCGGCGAAGCTGGATGAGATCTACAAGACGGGCAAGCTGGCGCACGTCGACCTCGACGAGCGCGCACTCGATGCGCTCAAGGAGTTCCCCGTCGATGGCGCGCTCAACGTGCTCGGTCAATTCCTCGACTCCAACCTCGAGCACGTGTCCAACAAGAGCGCTTACCTGTGCGGCGTGATGAAGACGTACCGACAGAAGAGCCGCGCCAGCTCCAGTCAGGGCAGTGCAACGCCGGCGCCCGCGCCTGTCAAGGGGCCTGACGAGGAGAAGATTAAAGTGATACTGGACAGGACTGGATATACATTGGATGTGACAACAGGTAATTCTCATTTTTCGTTTCTACCATCTATTCATAGCAGCCTATCTTCTAAGCGAGACTTCGAAATTCCACCATTACCAAATTTCGCAAATGCGCGGGAAAACATTGTCGGGCACCAAAATACCACTAACTCACTTTAAAAATTTGATAACGTTGAGTAAATATACAAGCGGGCGGGACCTGCGAATATGTTCAGATCTTCCTAATAAGTTTACTGAAAGAACTGTTACTGTGTGGGTATCTACGACAGTAATATCTGAAAAAACTTTGGAATATTAATCTTTTAGAGAGGTTCTAGGAGTATTATTATTAATTTCGTCTTCATAGCCCAAAAACACTGGCAACTTTAAATTATAAAAAAAAATTGAAGAACAGTATAACAAGAATTATTCATTTTCGAATTCTAATTCTTTCAAGGCCAACGGAAATATGGAGGACCACCGCCCGGTTGGGATGGTAGCACGCCAGGTGCCGGATGTGAGGTGTTCTGCGGCAAAATCCCGAAGGATATGTACGAAGATGAGCTGATCCCGCTGTTTGAGGAGTGCGGTACCATCTGGGATCTGCGCCTGATGATGGACCCGATGACGGGCACGAATCGCGGATACGCGTTCGTCACATTCACGACGCGCGATGCGGCGCAGATCGCCGTACAGAAGGTAGGTGCGGTGGTGGGAACCCGCGGTTGATTGTTGATAATCTCTCTCTGGTCATTTTAGCCTCTCTTATCTGGTGTGTTTCAATGTGTGCGCGAGATGGCTGAATGAGTAAAATTGGTAGCTTATTTGTTTCTTACCCTCAGTGTTTGACATTATTCAGTAAGTAGATCTGTGAGATGCGCGCGTACGACGGTGAGATGTTGGGGCGGTCTGTGTTGGAAGGGTTGAATGAATGCGTTCCCACTGTGTAGATATTTGATCATTCATAATGTGAACTGAAATTTTTTAACATCGAACGCGATCGCGAGCCTTTTAATGCTGCTCGCGACGTGTTCGGTCGGGCGCGTGGTGAGACTTTGTATTCACATACCTAATTTACGCCCTGATAAAGATGTGTTGAGGGCAGTCGATGGGGAGCTCGCGTTTACTCTGGAACAGATTCTCATCACCACCGAAACGTTGCACTCTAATTGGCATTCTCTATTATAGTGATGTGTGCCTACCTGTTAGTCACAGCCGGCAAATTGAGAGTTGCCCTCTTTGTTGCAGCGGCTCTGACCATGGAGCAAAAATATCTCTTTTCCCTTTAGCATTTCTCCCTGACAAGAGCGAGAGCGCCCACTGGTTCTGAAATTGTCCGCCTGCTGGACGCATTTGTAACGACACATTCGCGCGCCACCCTCCCGCCACTTTTGGGTATAGTGGGTGTGCGTGGTGTCGTAATTGGCTCTTATAACCGTGGATACTGATGGTGTTTTCGTTTGGCTGGCGTTGGTGAAAAGCAATTTTGTTTTGCAGGTCTCCTCTTTGCACCTTTGCGAACAAGCAAGCAAATGGGGGCAAAATTTTCAACCTCTTGGCGGCCGTATGCACTCGCATAGTGCGAAAAATTGCAGTTTTTTTTCATATTGTTTCTGATGGGTGTTCTTATTTTCCAAATTTGTGTATCTTTGAATAATATATTTATGACCGTAGCGCAGGTGGTTGGGGTGTGTTGTGTGTTCCGGATGCGATTTGTGGCCCACCGAGTGGGGGGTTTGGTGATTTTCTTAGCTGGCATGCAAATTTCACACCACGTAGAAACTGTTTGTTCGTTAGCAGCAAAATTTTCGAGTCCGAGGGCGTGTTGAGTGCGTGGCGCGAATTTGTTCGCATACATATTTTTTTCACTCAAGTATAACGTTGGAAATTTAGCGTACTTTTAGTAACTTACACATTGCGCATATTGCGACTTTGATTTTGGCGAAATTTGTTGGCAATCTTTCTTTTTTCTTGACCCACAGCTCGATAATCACGAAATCAAACCCGGCAAGACACTGAAAATTAACGTTAGCGTTCCGAATCTTCGGCTATTCGTGGGCAACATACCAAAGTCTAAAGGCAAAGAGGAGATACTGGACGAGTTTGGTAAATTAACAGGTAAAGTGTTAGAAATTACAAAGAAAACAAAAAGCGAGAGAAATTTTGAAAAAATACAGACAAGAAATCAGGCATCA
The DNA here is from genome assembly GCA_019419845.2 of Weissflogia rhopalogaster. Taxonomy (NCBI): domain Eukaryota; kingdom Metazoa; phylum Arthropoda; class Insecta; order Coleoptera; family Staphylinidae; genus Weissflogia; species Weissflogia rhopalogaster. Next base: position 3,081,991 of record WSZQ02000006.1, read on the forward strand.
GTAGTAGTACAAAAAAACAAATTGCGATAGTGGCGGCCGGCTGCCGGGCTCAGTCCTTTCTTCGATGCGTGTGTGCTCACTCACGACAACGTTCCTATGCCCGGTTCCTGCCCACTCCCAGCACCACCCTCTCGTCACATACACCCCCACCTCTTTCACCGCCTCATTGCAATCCACACTACCACATTTTCGAAAGGCAAGAAAATTGGCTACCCTTCCACTGTTCTTGCAGCTCAATGATTATGAGATACGGAAGGGCAAAAAGATTGGCGTTACCATATCTTATAACAATCACCGATTATTTGTCGGCTATATTCCAAAGAACCGGGATAGAGACGATCTCTTCGAAGAGTTTTCCAAACATGCACGTAAGTTGACGTACCATTGGTTGCGTACAGAAAACAAAGCAAAAGAAACTAAATCAAACCAGTTATCACCAATAAAAACCTCCTCTCCCAGATTTCTCACTCTATCTCTCAATTCTCAAAACAAACAACAACAAAAATTGAAAGAAAATTGTGTGTGTGTCCCTTGGAGACTTAATTTTTGTCAGCGCCTGAGCAAGTATGGGTAGGGCAGGGCCGCTACGAGCATGGGAAGGGTAGCAAGGTCCAGTGCGAGCAAAGCGCTTTTATTTCATCGTTCTTCACAAAACATTTTTTTTAATATTCGTACAACATTGACTCATCACTCACACAGATATCATACATTTGTTGCACTTTCACGCAATCATCGCACATCATTCTCTCATTAACACACACCGTTTTTTTTTGTATCACTATGTTTTCCTTGTCGATTTTTTGACTCAACACAATACACGAATGTGCAGTGGACTTTGGTGCCTTTTCTCTCCAGCAAACCAACCAGACTCTAGCAAATTTATGTCGTTCACCGCCTTCAAATCAGTCCTGGCGTCCGCCCTTCGATGGATCGTATTAACGTGTTGTTTTTCTTGTGTTTTCTCTCCTCTCCCTCAATGCAACCATCTCTACAACGCCAACTTTTGATCACCACCGCTCCGTGGATGTGTAGCCGGCCTCATGGAAGTCATCATCTACAGCTCGCCGGACGACAAGAAAAAGAATCGCGGCTTCTGCTTCTTGGAGTACGAGTCGCACAAGGCGGCGTCGCTGGCAAAGCGGCGGCTAGGCACCGGTCGCATTAAAGTATGGGGCTGCGACATCATCGTTGACTGGGCTGATCCGCAGGAGGAGCCCGACGAGCAGACCATGTCGAAGGTGAAGGTGCTCTACGTGCGCAATCTCACGCAGGACATCTCCGAGGAGAAGCTGAAGGAGTCGTTTGAGGCATACGGCAAGGTGGAGCGCGTGAAAAAGATCAAAGATTACGCCTTTATTCATTTTGAAGACCGGGACAATGCAGTCAAAGTATGTTGTGCGGATTCTACATGTAGACAAACTAATATGTTGCTACATGTTTTTGTTCAGGCAATGGAAGAACTAGATGGCAAAGAAATGGGTGGGTCTAATATAGAAGTCTCCTTAGCTAAACCTCCGTCCGACAAGAAGAAAAAGGAAGAGATTCTACGTGCAAGAGAGCGGCGTATGATGCAAATGATGCAAGTACGGGGAGGGTAAGTAATTTTTTTTTCGTTTAATTTTGGCAAGAAATTATCAACCTGTTAATATGAAAATTTTCTAAGATGGCCTGGCGCCTGACTAATATATTTCGATATCTTCCTTTTTGTAGAATGGTGCCAAGTAGTATGCCGATGCGTGGACCACCTGGACAGGGCCCCCGAACAGGCACGTCGATGCGCGCACCAATGGGGCGGGGAGACTACGGTAAGCACGCAGGTTACCATCTCGCGGCGGCCTGCTCACGCACGTGCGGGGCAGGCACATACGCGTCACACCACCTCCTAACTAAGCAACGTGAACCTTGGTCTGTGCTTGTTTTCAATCTCTGTTTTGGTCAAGTAACTATTCTATCGCACCGCCCCTCTCGGCGGTCGTTGTTGATTGTGTTCGCGCGTCCGTTGCAGAAATATTCGCCCACCGTCCAACGATTGCACTCTGGTTAGGCCGCAGCAGCAAAAAAAGAAAACTGAAAAATATTTTGCCTATAGTATACAAAATCTGTAGAATTGGGCAGGGCGTTAATCTTTTTGCACAAGCACTAGAACATACATCATTCAGGAGTTGGGAAAAAAGTACTTGGTGATGGACAAAATTGTTTAGACGATTTGAATGTTGAGATGAATGTATGCGACCTTGTGCAGTCATTGGCGGTGGGGTGTTTGTTTGCCAAATTCGGACCACAATCACTAAAAAAATTAACACAACTAAGTTTTTTTTTGCTGAAACTTCATTAACAAAAACGCACTAACTGCTGTGTCTAGTGGATCCAAAGTTTGGTTTAATGACTGAGCACTCACGATTGCTTGAAACCATTTATCATTATTACATTTCTTTCAGGAGATAAGCTCTTTTGTTTTGTGTGACTTATTTCTCGAATAACCATTTGTCACTTACTATATTGGCGGTGGTTTTCGGTGAACGTGTTGTGTGCGTGAGATGAGTGGGTGAATGCGCTCATTCTTCGCACATTATTCATGCAAAAACAAGTGCACAAAACGCATATTTGATGCGAGAATCATTGGTCGAATGTTGTAGAATGAACGTAGCTATATCTGCAAATAGGGGGATAATAATTATCGCCGCATGAACAATTTGGGCAATTGTACGCATTTTGCACGCCGCTGTAATCGACTTTTTCGCGTGTTTTCCTGACGACATACGTTTTCCGATTTAACCGCATGCGATTTGTACATGTCTTTTGTAATGCTTCCAGGAGAAGTTGGGGGTAAGTATAGTTATTGTTATTGTTTTGATTTTGAGGGCAAAAAAGTACATCGTGTGCTCTGGTGATGGGTGGATATTTTAGTCGTTTTTTCAATGTTTCAAACGATGTTTTAAACAGTTGACACCACTTTGAAGTAAAAATGTTGCGCTCAGACATCTTGTTATACGTGCGTGTGTGTTGGCCAAAGCTCCAACAAATCGAATACACCCATGTTATAACGGACACAAAACTGGCGAGAATCGTTACTTGACTCTTTTCCCGGCATGCCCTCTAGTTTTAAACGAACTATTGTAGATAAGAAAATTTTGAATTTTAGTTGATTTTTTAATTGATATTTTTTGGTTTTATACTGTTTGGACGGAGGAGAAGCAATTGGATTAATCAGTTGGTTAAAATTGGGACTATTATTGTGTGTTTTATAGATTATGATTACGACTATTACGGTTACGGGGATTATCGAGGCGGCTACAGTGACCCGTATTATGATGACTTTTACCGGTATGAGGAATACTATTACGATTACCCGCCGGCGCCATCGCAAGCTCGAGGGAGAGGCAGACAGCCACAACCGGTGGGTGGCCCCAATTTATTGCAAAAAAAAAGAACACTCGCAAAAAACTCAAAATTTTACAAACCAGAAATTACTTCTTCACACATACACTTACCTAAAAAGAAACAACCCGCTGATGATTGTATGCGGTGTTAATTGTTTGACTGTGGCAATGCGTCGGCAAGCTGTGCTACTAACAAGTACTAAATCGACTTCTTGAACGTCACCTATGCATTGTGTGCTTGTGCTCCATCCACTCTCTCATGACCGATTGGAGAAACCACCTTCCACTTGCTGACCATTGCCACAATCAAATATCATATCTGAGTCCGCCGGCATCCTACACGCTGACTTGCAAAATTCAGTCGAAAAATATGAGCATACGCATTGCCCGAATGTTTGCCGGGAAGAGTCACGGGACGCCAGCACAAGAGAGCCCGCAAGAGCCGCTTGGCTCAGATATGATGTGCTCTTAGTTTTTGCAGGGTTATCCAAAAACATTTGTGAGGACGGAGGGGAAGACACATGTCCGACGACAACTAACCGTTTGTTTTTGCTTTGCAGAGTTTTTTTACACATATTTTGCTCATTATGTTTCTGTTGCCCGTTTTTTTTTTGTTCGGTTTAGATTCATTCACTTTCACCTGGGTGGCCGGACTGAGGATGATCCTATCCAACTTGGGGACTCTTTCCATCACCGTTCAACCGCTTAAAATCAGTTTTGTTTTGTTTGCTCTTGTGATTAATTTTTTTTTGAGTTTACCGAAGAGGCTTATTATTAATTTTTTGCTTAGTGCTTTTTAGACGGCTTTGCTTTTATTTTTCGTGCTTTTATTATTGCTTTTTGGCTGTAGTGATATGGGGGCAATTCGGCACATGTTTTTTGTTTGACTTTTCAAACCAAGAAAGTGGCCCAATTGTTCGTAGCCGCGACATTATTTTACAATTTTGGATAACCCGACTTTTCTACGAGCTGAGACACAATGAATTTCTGGTCATTATGTGCGGAACAGAACGGTGAATATTCCAATGAATATTCTACGTTCAAAGACGAAACGAAACATGACAAACAACAGATAAAATATGTACATAATCGTTTATCTCTTGGTTGTTGTGTCTGCTAGTTTTTAAGTATTTTACGCATTGTACATTTGCCCAGTGCCAAGTGTTTGCATAAGAACTATTTACTGATGCATTTTATGTTGAACACTTAGGAACTGGATGAAACGAATGCATTGAATTCGACGAGTGTGTACTACGAAGTGAACAGTGGGACACAGGTTTGTTCCGGCCCTTTCTACTAACCTACCTTAAGCGCTACCGCCTACAACAAATGATACACGAATTCTTGACAACCCAACCTAAACCGATTTCACATACCTAATGTACGTGGGACGCGTGAATGGCATTGACGCGAGCAGATTATCGCACTCATTTGTCTACTCACACATACATGTCTTTAAAAGCTTGTTTTTACACTTTTTTAGTTCGATTTAGTTGGTTATGTCGTGTCAGTGTGTATTTTCCGCTGATAATTCTGCTGCTCGAATATTAACGAACGAACAATGCCATTCCTACCCTCGTTTTTCTATCGATGCATCCTTTGAACTGCTACCTAATCTTCCTCTCCAGAAAACTACTCAAAAAAAAAACCAAAGTAGAAAGGGTAGAGCAGAGATTTTGATGTAGTTGATGTTTACTTGTATGGGAGAACTTAAATGACTAACGGTGCTACTACTATTTTGGTGTTGAATGTACATAATTCGAAAAAATCGCACAGTTAGTCAAGTTGGGTTTTCAGCGAACGAATTTTATGATTTTTTCATTTCTATGCCTGTGCAGTGTTGGTCGTGATGACGGGGTAATGCTAATTGGTGCATTTTTTTTGTTTTCTCTCTGCGACTCTAGGTTGGCCGTGGGCGTGGGGTGGTGGCACGTGGCCGGGCCGGTGGCCCCCCAGCCCGTGGGGCAGCAGCCAACAGAGCGGGGGGCCGGGGCGTAGCAGCAGGGGCGCGTGGAGCAACGCGCCAAGCCGCTCGTGGGGGGGCCCGCGCCAAGGGAAGTTTACCAGGTAAATACTCTGGTCGAAATAATACACATAATCTACACCATCCAACAGAACAAACTTGTCTCCTCGCCGGCACACCATTCCACTCCGTCCACCTCCCTAACAACATCCAATCCATAACCATTTCTTTCATTTCAGCTGTTTTGTTAGCGACAGCGTAATTTTGATTTTGCGGAGTTCTTCTTGCCTGTATGTAATGTATATTCTTCTTAGCCCTTCATCCCAAGCTTCGTCCGTGTGGCTAGCTTGGTGCGGCTGGTGGACGGTTGTTCAAGCATCGCGCAGAGTGTTGCATCTCTCGTTCTCTAGCTGGCAAAACAGCTTACTTGAAACAAAAAAAAAACTTACCTTTAGACTTACCCGATCCAATTTCGTTTCTTTTTGACCCATTTTGGCCCACCTCAGCGACATTTTGAGTGTTGCTTGAATAGATCGCTGCCCTTTTGCGTGTAAGCGCTCCCGAATGACGTTTTTGTTCATGACGTTTTGTATTGTTTCTGCTGCAGCAGGTAAGCGGAAATTCGACGGGGGTCACCAGAACCAGGGGGAGTCAAAGCGCAGATACCAGAGCAATTGGGGTAGCCAGCCCTTGGCGCAGCAGCCGCTGGGTGCAGCAAACGGCGATCAGTGGTATCAGGACTCGTCATTTTCAACTTGGAGTTAAGTATTTTTTAGTTGTGTGGTCAAAAATTACGCGATATAAACGAAGAAGCAAAAAAACGAACACTGTACGGCACCCATCCAAAAACAAGCAAGCAAAACGTAAAAATGGGATAAAAGGGAGTGAATTTCGCGGCGGCTGGATAGTAGAAGCGGCTGGAAGAGGAATGCGGGCCTTCAAAATGCGCGCAATTCGCCCCCACATCGCGTGTGTGCGGCTGGGGGCGTCGGCAGAGTGTGGAAATCTTATAGAAAAATGGTCGACGGCTACCTCCCTCGATGACAACCACAACAACCTACACGTACTCGAAACGTTTACGAACACTCGAAGCAAACAAAAAACGAAATGGGGAAGAACACAAAAATATAACTTCACACATGTGCGTGACGCGTTCGACCCGGTTGCGACGCGATTTGTGATTATTTTTCAATTTTTCGAGGAGGAAAAAAACGGACTATGAATTTACCAATTCGAAAAAGCAAAAGCGCCGACCCGCCCACTTTCTTTGGACTTGCACACAAAGACGAAATAACGACACATAATGACACGCGTCCGACACGATGCAAAATTCGAGGAGATTTGTTGAGAAATTCTTTGCGGTTGGTGTCCCCATATTATTCTGCAAGCCACTTTTTGTAATTGTTACTTGATTTTTTTGCCATTCACATTTCATTGTTCTCGTATACTATATTGTTATGTTAAGCAATTGGCGATACTGACAAAATTCCGCTACCGTCTGGATGGTTTTTGCATTTTTCTGGATCAGGTTTTCGACTTACGCTGTCCTAATTTCAAAATGACGCTGCATTCAAAACCGAAATTTTCAAGACTACGAAGACGATGTGTTTCGGCCGATACGAAAATTGTCGCAGCCTTAATTTGCGCTGACTTGATAAAAATTGTATAAGTTATTTGAATATTATTAGAATATTATTGATTGTTTTTTATTATCTTATAATTGTTGATGACAAACGCGTGAGAACATGTTTTATTGATTGAGTATGAGTTTTACGAGAGGATAGAGCGGGAGAGAGGAGGGATGGAAGATGGAGAGAAATTAGACGAGAGCGATGGTCTGATGAGTAGTTGTAAGCGCTTTCAAAAAGCAGAAGATGGCGAAACGAAAAAGAGTATGATGGCGCCCCTTAGTTCTGGAGACTCACATCGCAGGGGCGCGAGACCCGTCTGCACAGTGTTATTAGTCCCGATGTGGTTCGATGTTGTTTTAATTGTGTTTTAATCTTTATTAGGTTTCTTGCTCTATTAATTATTACGTTCAATCTTATACGTTCATTATTTCTTTTTTTTTTGTAAAACAAGCTGTTATGTCGACTAAAACGAGTTAAACGAAGATTATGAGGAGAGAGAGAGGGAGAGGAAAATTAAAAACCAAACTTAAAAGAAAAACTTCTCGCCAGCTGCCTAAAGATTTTAAAAAATTGAAGGAGAAAACGCCAAAATCATGCTCTGAAATGATGATCTGTGACCGAGCGAGACGTGTATTCCCTGCATTCAGCGCGCCCGGGCATCTTTTGCGGACTCGAAAAACTGTAATTAAATATTTTGTGAGAATTGTATAAAAATAGCGAGTCTGAGAGAAGTCATGTTGTGACCCGTATGCCCTGTATATCTGTATTACTTAGGAGGTTATCTCGCTCGGTCTAATTAACCTAACAAAAAACGAAAGATAATTTAACCTAAAAATAATGCGGGGATGTAGAAGTATAAAGGTCGGTTTATTGTGGAAAAAAGAAAGTAAAAAGGGAACTGTGCACTCGGGAGGATGTGTGTGTATGTGTCCTAATTGTTTATATTTGCGACATTGTTAATGTCGAATCGAAAACATGATACCCAAGAGCGGCTCACCGACTTGACGAGTGATTTTTTAATATTATATGTATAATATAAATATTATATTCTATTCCTGCAAATGCATTTTGCATTGTGATGTATTTTAGCGGTAATTTAAGGAGGTGGCAAACTTTGGTGTCCGTCACTCAAAAAACAAATGAAACACAGGAGGAACAATCATGTATTATGAAGCGAAAGATTCTAAGTTAAACTGAACTGCGCCTGAGTGATGGAGATTAAAGTCTAAAAGGGCACGACGATGGAGGGGAGAATGCGAGTCAACTTTACATATTGTATATGATACGATTGTAAATTGCTAAAAAACACGAGGAAGAGAGAGTGGAGGACCGAACACACCATACATTAAGCTCTAAGAGAAGAAACCAAACCGAAAAAAAAACTAAACGCAAAAAAAATGAAACACTAAACTCTGACTAGCTCCGACACAGTTAAACACACGTAAAACGAATAAATAATAGCGAAAATCTGCGCCAAATGATCACACAGACAGCAAAACTTACATACAAACCAACAGGAATTACAGCTAAAAGTTTCATCATCATTTGCAATTAACTAATTTACATAATCTATTATTAGTACTACTTCTACTATTTCTGTCTAATTATCAATAATGTTTTTTTATTATTCATATTTAATTAATTTTTTTTTGCTTTCGCTTCCATTTCAACACGAAGACAACAGCAACAATGTTTTTAATTACGAATTACAATTTTTGTCATTTAATGGATTCAACTGTTGTAATTGATTATTTTTATTTTTTTGTCTTAATTACTTTTAGTGTGAATGTAGTTAATTATAAATTTTTCTATGGAAGATAACTATAGCCGGCATGCGAAAAAATAATTACATGGAGGAAAGTAATAAGGCAATGAAAACAAAACCCAAATGGAAAATACTGAGAATGAAAAAAAGAAAGAATATGAAACCTACACAAATAACTATTAGCCGCCAATACATATTATTACATTTTATTTTGATAGCGGAGCTATAAAGGAGCTTCGATTGGATTTGTTATAATAATCAATCATTCATGAGAGGACTGATTTATATGTCTCAATAAACAGTTGTATGTGTATTACATTTGATATATGTGTGTATTTTTAATTTCTTATTTCCCTAAATCTATCCTATCGATACTCATCGTTATCGGAAGAATCGGTGATGGGGGCAACTAATAGAAGTTTTTCTGAGAATTAGTTGCTTGCTTAAATCATAGATAAGCAAGGTTTTTTATGATCAGTTCAGTAACAATGCTGATTTTTGGTCGGGCCAATCAATAACCCGTGTTTTCCGAAGGAGTCCCGCTTGTGTTGAACCAACGCCTCAAACTGGGAGCCCTGAGGAGTCTCCGACCAAGAAAGGGAAGGGTAATACATACTTTGGAGGAATGAGAACCACAAAATGCTTAAGCTGGCATTTTTTTAAACTAAAACCAGTGCGATAAGTCCTTCCATAGCTAGAACGAAACTTAAAGGGTCGCACATGTTTCGGAAGAATCAGAAGTAGCTATAAATGTTAGATCTGGATGATCTTCATACTTAAAAATGTGATGAGTCTCTCAAAAGATAGAGCAAGAAAGTGAAAGGCAATATACGCTCTCAGAGGAATCAGAATCACCTAAAATGCTCGTGTTTGCTTATTTTATTCCTAAAACTATGATTGGCGGACTTGACGAAACCTACCTCCTTGGAAAATTACTGAACACATGTGTTGTGGTGAACACTGAAAATCCGAAGATTTTTTATGCAGGGGGGCCGCATGGTGGTTATCCCTGCGTTAAATCAATGCAACAACATATTTGAAAAAAGTATTCTTTGCTTTAAGCAATTTTAATTTTTTTGCTTGAAGA
>WSZQ02000006.1:3131863-3164063 GCA_019419845.2 Weissflogia rhopalogaster
ATTTTTAATTCTATAAGTTTTAAAAGGTAAAAAAAGATTAAAGAGAAACAATGCATTTAAATACAGAGAAATGTTTAATTTAGAAACTTCAAAAGATGATATGATAATATAAATATTTACAGAATAATGATTCATTTAAGATCTACGACCTCGTTTTTCATTCGTGTTCATTTTTTATCCATTTGTTTCACTAAGATTTTTATATTTATATTTATATAAATAAATCGATAATGAATCGATATAATCTTAAAAATAAAGTGCGAGAGACTGTTGAGCTGGAAGCTTTAAAGCGCTGATAATATTTTACAAAAAACTGCGCTCATTTTTTCATTTTCTATTTCAATTTCATTTATCTTGTTATTTCTGGCAATTAATCTCCTCGTTTTTTAAATTCTCCAACATCTCTCGCACTTAAAAATAACAACAATCTTCATTCACTTCAAAAAGAATGAATAAACGCAAATTGTTGACATAAAATCAACAGAAAAAGTCTCATTTCATTCATTTTCACTCCTTCAGCTTCAGCGAGTATTACTTAAAGTTAGAGCTTATAATTTCTTGTATATTTTCTTTGTTTCGCATCGATTTGTGGTTTATTTCATCCAAAGTATTTTCTCGCATGCACTCGCATTGATAATAAACTTCATAATTTACAATATATATTTGTTTGTGCTAAGAAATTTAGCGTTTTTTTTTAGTTTACGATGAATATTTACGTATAATTTTACGTTTTACAATTTTTGTTTGCTCATTTTGGGTAGCACAGTACCAGACGCGCTGAGAGATTGTTTTTGAAGAAAAACGCGCTTTTCATCGGTTGTGTACACCGCGAATGATTTTTTATACAATTGCTAAATCTCTAAAACGTATTGCACTAGAAAACATTGTATTTTGCGCTGTACTTTTGTGTTTATTTGGACATTTTGATTTAATTTCTTTCAAAATGGCGGTGTTTGTTTTTGTTCTCCTTCTGAAGATTCCAAAGTTTCAAAATTTCAAAGTCTCAAACTTCCCAAACTTTTCAAACTTCTTAACCTTCTCAAAGTTCGCAAAGTTCAAAGAAAGCTACCATTAAATTTTAATTTTATTTGCCATTTTTTGTTACATACTTAACTACGATATGCCTCTTTTAAACATTGTCCCAAAAACTCAAAGCATGAGATCGAATATGTACAAACGTTTGAAACTATTCAGAGAGGTTTAAAGGGGTTTAACCATATGAAAATCATTGCAACCATTTCGTTAATATTTACTGGCCTTTTTTCTGGGATTTTGGTACTTGTTTGTGTGTCCTAAATGTAAAAATGTAGACTAGAAGACAAAGATCTTTGTTAAATTTAGTTGCGAACGTATTTTGTTTGTTTTCACCTTTTTTATTATTTTATTGTTAGCTATACTTTCTAAAAAAATGTATTTACAAAAACAGTGTTTTATTTTTATATTTTAGATTCTTCAGTTTTTGTTTTCGGTTTCAACGTTTCTCCGATGTTTATAATATTTGGAAGTGATTCGTGAAAATTAAAGACTATCCTTTATCTCATCTTTGATCATGATTTACGTTTTAATGTTTATCCTAGTTTTACACTTGTAAATTGCGTTACTTTTTGGCCATTTTTTTGCGCATCTTCATCTCCTATTTTACGTACTGAGAACTTAAAACTTAAAAATTAAAGTGAAGAAAATTTGTCTTTCATGCTTTCACATTTCTCTTGATTTCTTTCAATAAAGCACGTTCAAGTGAATTATTAAATTAAGCAAATATCACAATGTTTCAATTTCATCAAACATTTTTCCATTTTTGCTTTCTTTGTTTTATTCATCGCCTCATCAACGAATAATTAAAAAAAGATAATAATAGCCCATACACTTACAATTAGTACTTGCTTTTTGCGTCTTTGTTGCATTTTGTTTTACTGTTCTGTCTAGTATGTTTTGATTAAGTTTCTTTATCATTTTATCAGTTTTTTCAAGAAGTTTGTTTTCATATTTCTTCATCATTTTTTTTGGCTATACACTTTTATAATATATTTCTTTCTCTATAAACATACGGTAACAGTCTTTTTAATAATTAATCATTAATCAATGTTGTCAACTATATAATCAATCGATTATCGATCGTAACGTAAAGTTTTTTTCTTGTAAAAAATGTGTAGAAACGCAAGAAATAAAATAAAAGATAAAAAACAATGCAATCAAATCGTATATTGCGAACTTGGTTCAAAAAATCTTGTTTGTTTGTCGCCAAAAGTCTTAATAAATAATTAAAAATTAAACAAAACGATAACTTAGTAGATTACGTTGAGTTCCCTCAATCAAATTTGTTGATTTTCGTCGTTTTTTCTTTGTTTGAGAAAATTGATTGATGAAACTCGGGGTTTCATTTAAAATCTTTAAAAGTTAGATAAACTTAGGTAATATTTGGAGTTTGTTTCGAGGGTTATTGATAATTTTAGCCTTTTGCATGCTCACATGTTTTCAACTTAAAATTAGCACTAATTAGAACTAATAACGATGAATTACAACTAATCGTTGGTATTTTGAAGTACCTAATCACAAAATTTGTATCGTAGATATTTTACGTTTCGTAGAATTAATTAAATTAGCGTCGTATCCTTTAAGGAGGGGGGTTTTAATCATCCGCTTGCTTCAAAGTCGATGAATGATTGCACTTTTTTGATATTTGGAAATTTTAGAGTCTTTTTTCTCTGTTTTTTGGGGGGCTTTGGGTTTTTTTGGGTTCAAGGGGGTTTAAGGGGGTTTTGAGGGAAAAGTTTATAGGGTTTTGGGAGTTCAGGGAGTTTGAAAGGGGTTTAGGAGGGTTTTGAGGAGATTTTGGAGGGTTTTGAAGAGATTTTGGAGAATCACTTATCATAAAGAATAAATTAAGTTAGAACTTATGACGTAAATCACTGATTGTTTTTTGTTTTTAGGGCGTTTAGTAGTCCCATCGTTCTTCATCCTCGTTTTTCACGGATTTCTCTTCGTGGTCTTCATGTTCAGGGTCCTCACGCTCACTTTTGATCTCCACTTGGTCGTGGTGACTTCGCACAGACGAGGCGTCACTCTGGTCGTCTTCGTATCGGTCCATCACGGGGGTAGGTTCAACGCGGACTGTTTCCTCGGAATTGCGTCGACCATAGTCTTCTGTTTGCATCACACAGACGCCGTTGATGATCACCTCGTCTCCGGTGGCCGGCTTCTCCTTCTCATCCTGCCACTCGGGGTTGACCCACTGCGGCGCGGCGGGTTTCCGCCGCGAGGACCGCGCAGCCACGGGGGTTTCTTTGGGCTCGGGTTTCGGTTCGCCGGGACCACCCATGGAACCATTCGAGATTGCCGAATCCTCCGAACCGGCGTTCGATTCAATCTCGTCGTCGTCGTCAAAGTCGCCAGGTTCACGTTTCAGCGTGCCCATCGACAGATCGAGCCCGCTAATCTGCTCTTTGACGGCGTTGTTCAGCGCGGCAAGTTCGTCACCATTAGCGAGGATACCCTGGCTGATCAGGGCAGCCAGATTGGGATTGGTGGCAAGGTAGGGTGGGTACGGCAGGCCCAGACCTCCGAGACCCATGCGCTCCTTCGATAATTCTATGAGTCTTTGGTTGAGTAGCATTCGGAAGCGCATCGGGTCGAAGGGGACCTGCCCACTGGCCTGGTCTCGCGGCGGGAGATCGTTGACGAGACCGTGGGGGACTTGCTGCTTGAGGCGCATGCGATGGTTGTGGAACCAGTTCGTGATGGTGCGGGTGGAGAGGTTTAGCTCCTGGGCGAGGAACTCGATAGTGGTGACGTTTGGATAGGGGTCTAAGTCGAAAGCCAAACGAAGGGCTTCCTTTTGCTCCTCACTGAATAGGACGCGTTGCTTTTTGGCTGATGGTGGTCCCGGGCCCGGGGAGTTGGAGTGGTAGAACTCGGAAGTATCATTGGATGAGGTGTCTGAGCTGTTATCATGGGCACCAGGGCCTGAAGACCGACGGCGTTTGTTGGCTTCACGGCGTTCATTCTTCAAAGCTTGGAGTCTGTCAATATTGTGGGCATCGTTCAGCCACAACTGCATTCGGATGAAAGGTTCACGTCCTTTGATACTCAACATGTGCCATGGCTTTGGTTTCGAGAGTAATTCACTGACGGATCCCTGGGAGAGACCAAGGACAGCTTCACCGAAAATCTGAAATAAAACAGGTTCTTTAGTATCTCCATTTACCATAAAATGATTCGAACCTTGGAACTTAGGAGCTAGGAATTTAGGACCTAAGAATAGAAGCTTTTAGGTCCTAAATTCCTTACAAAATGGATAATTACCTTCTGTCCAATATTGTTTGCTAACAAAGCTTCCTTAATCTTCGTGGTAATGATCTGTGTATCCAAATCCTGGGTCAACGCAGCCATTTCATAAACACTTGGCGAGATATGCTGATGAAGGTTACGCATCGCACTTTGGGCAGGCCCAACAGGGGAATGTTGAATATGAGGACTCTGAGTCTTCTTAATATGCTCAGCAGCGGCAGCTGCCGAGTTCTGCAAACTAATGGCATGATGAGGTGGAACCCCCGGAGGAGTCAACAACATTGGTGGCGGTGGAGGTTGAGGATTCTGATGCTGAAGTTGCAAGGAAGGCGGAAGTAAATTCTGCTGTTCCTGCTGCATCTTATTAAACAGCCCTGCAGCCTCGCACAACATCTTCGGGGGCATAGGTTTACTGATCGTCGCACAAGCTCCACCATAACCACCCGTCCTCATCAACTTCTCCGGAGCAATCTTGTACTGGCTAGCCACCAACTTATGAACAGCATTATCATCCTCGAGGAACATCTTCATGCGAATGAAAGGTTCCCGTCCCTTCTGTGTAAGCATATGCCATGGTTTGGGCCGTGCCAGAAGATCACTAACTGATCCCTGGGAGAGACCCAGGACGGACTCGCCAAACAAGCGTTGACTGATTGAATACTGACTGAGCTGTTCCTTCACCTTCTTGACGATGTCCTCAGTGTTCAGGTTATTGTACAAGTCAAACTGTTGTTGGGTGATGGGTGGAAGGACGGCCTTGAGGGGACGCTGCGCCGAATTGTGATGGGGTTGAGCAGCAGGTTGAGAGATCAATGAGTTGGTAATCGACGCCATGCGTTGGAGCGGGGACGCCACGGAGGAAGCGCAGAACTCTTCGCTAGTCGCCGGTGGAAGAATGGCATTCCCTAGCGGGCTGGAGGCGGTGGAGTTTGGCAGAGGCGTAGTCGGTTCCGGCTTGGGCCGCACTAAATTAAACGCCGAATTGTGTTTGTCCTCATCAGACTTCTCCTTCTCATCTCCGTTCTTAATTTTAACTTCTTTGGGGATAGACAAATCCTGTACGCCTCCATTCAGGGGATTCTGAGCCAAGGCTTGCTGTTGCAACGCCAAGATCCCAAGATTGCTTAAACCTGGTCCTTGGTTCAACTTCATCATCTCTCTGTGATAGGCCTCTAGCGTCATCCGGATCTCATCCTGAGTGTGATCCATACGATTCCCACTGAATAATTGAGGAAGAAACAGACTACAATTAGGTAAATTTTAACCATTCCACTTTGGGACTATCCAAACCTACTACTACTCCTCCAGAAAAAGTAACTTACCCTGGGAAAGCTCCAGCTGCCCTCATATCCTTCCCCATACACTTAGCCAGCTCATCCTGATAGATCTTATAGAGCTTCTCCTGTGGGATATCATCATTTTCGTACTTCTTCAGGCGACGATTCTGCGACGAGTCTTTGCTGAACGGAGACAAACACTGACCATGTGGCGACTTGGAGTCGTCGTTGCTCATACTATCCGCCTCCTGAGCACTCTTCATCTGCATATTATGCTGAGCCTCGCTGAGAATGTGCGCCAACCGCTCGTCAGTAAGATCCGAATCGGGACGCGCGCCGAACGGCGGCATCGCTCCGCTTGTTTCTTTGCCTGAGGACGAAAAATAATCTGTAATAAGATAGCAGAACATACCACCAATGAGCACGTCTTCAAAATCAATCGACGATGAGTTTGAGTTTGACAAGACATGCGTGAGCGGCTCAAACTAGAAGCTTTTGAAAGAAGAATATAGAATAAAGGATGAGAAGCAAACTTCATGTTCTGATTCGTTTTGATTACTTTGTACGTCGCGTACGCACGCAATAATTGCGTGTCTTTGACGAGGTTTCCTCGATTTCTTTCCGACCGACCGACGGACCGACCTGTGATTATTGTCATCTCATCTCGCATGTTCAACAAACCTAACACAGAACGCACGATGGTCATGGGAACATGCCTGAAGTAATATTGTACTTCATGTGGTTTAAGAGTTAATCAAATGCTCATTACGAAATTCAACGACAATTTTTCTAAAAAAATTGAAAAAAAAAAAACTCTCATAAACCCCATTTCATAAAGAATACGAAACCCTATAAACTCTTTAATCCATTCCATAAACCCCAGTGAATCCCATAGAAACATCAGTAAAAACATCGAAAAAACATCGAAATCTTTAAACCCACAGAAACTCCCGTTAAACATTTAAACCCCATAAGAACACCGTACACCCCCCTAAACTCCATAAACTCTGCGCCTCTATACCAGAAATTAAATCGTGGTAATCGAAATAAAAATCAAAGTGACGAAACACTTGAAATGACAATATATTGTTTCACATTTCGTCATTTGCACATTTTTTCCTCTGGTTTGCAACACAATTCGTTTCAATCGTACGCTAATGAACGTCATGATGTAAAAGTCGCACGGTCGCATTTTTCCTTTTTTCGTTCCTCAAACAATTGATAAATTGAGCATTAAAATTACAACAACAAAAAGCGAAGTTACAAAATCCGAATGCGAAGTAATGAATTATTACCGCGATACTTCGGTTTGCAGTAATCGCGTTTTAAGCCATAAAACTAAAGGAAAATCATGGAAAACACATTGATTTTTCACAGTTCGTTTCGGGCAAAGGGAGCAAACCGCCCCACAGTAAAGAACCCGCGTGCAAACGACTGCGGAGGAGGAAAAAGAAACTTTAACGGTATTTTTACGGCGTGTTTGACGTTATCAGAGAGTGGAAAGGAATGACGAAAAATCGAATTTCGGACACATGCAAGCAAGATACGGGAAAACAACAACCTTCAGTCGAACAGCAATAATGAAGGATTTTTCACGTGCCCAACGTGCAGGGGCCTAGCACACGCGACGACTTCGATTATTTTATATTCATTTTCGCAATAATCACGGCTCAATCAAACACAACACAAGCAAGGGGAGTTTTGTTTCGTTTTGTTTCATTTTTCACCCCCAAAAGGTGGGAGAAATCGATCGCAAAAAAGTAATAAAAACTTTTTCAGTATCCGCACGCGAGGAAACCGTGTTTTCCCTCCAAAAATCACGGCAACAAAAGTAAGGTTCCAAGTATCAAACATACGAAATTAATTATACGAAGTATTCGATGTTGCATTGAGCTCAATTTTTAGTTTGGGAGACAGGAAGTGAATCATTCAATTGAATTCAATTCAATTTATGCTTTTTTCGTTGGTAATAACCGAATTTAATACGCCAACACATACACATGAGTGTAAAGAAGATGGCGTCGGAGTCGTTTCGTCGATGCCTGATGAAACAATAACGAAGCGAAATTTACATTAAAAGTCAGGTGAAGAACTGAAGCTTTTTAATTGCGCTCGAGTTAACCGATGCGATCTCTCGACTTTGTGTGCGCGAGCATGAATTATTAATGTCTGTTTGTAATAAATAAGTAGGCATTGCGCTGCTTCTTTCGATTTATCACATAATTTTCTGATTACTCCGACGCGCGAATGTTTTATGTTGTTGCATTGTTTAATTTTGTTTTTTTGAGGTTTTACACAATTGTTTTTATTGAAGCAATTAAAATTTGGTGGGTTTTGCGGATGAGAATCGGTTACGCGCCAACGAGCACCGGTTAATTGCTGGTTCAAGGCAAAATTTGGTTATAGTTTGAAAAGTAGTAATGTTAAACTATTCCTCGTCAGGAGGTTATAGTCAGAGTTATGTGAGATATCGATTGGCGTTTATAGTTTATCGAAATTCCAATTTTTCGGTTTTTGGGGTAAACCCCTAGCGATTACATATGAAGTAATGAACGTATGGAATTGTCTGAAGCAAGTTTTGAAGAGGATTATCAGAGGATCCCAAAACCGTTTTCGGAATTAAAAAATGCCTATTTTTACGCGTTTGAGGGACTGGGGTATATGCTGTAAACCTCCTTCAATTGCTTGGAAACTACTGAAGCTATCAAAACTCTAGTATCAGGTTGTGTTTAGGGTTATTAAAGGACCTTATATTAATTTTCAGAATTTCAAAATTTTCTTTTTTTATTTTTTTCGTAGTAAACCCACGTTGCTTACTTGGGAACTACTGAAGCTATTAAATTGCCCGTCGCAGGTTAGGTTCGGGGGCATCAAAGAACCGTACAGCCATTTTCAGAATTTCAAAATTCAGTATTTCATTTGTTCCTCTCCAGGGTTTAGTCTATTACTTGGAAACTACCGATGCTATCAAAACGCCAATAGCAGATCATGTTCAGGGTCATCAAAGGACCTCATAACCGTTTTCAGAATTTAAAACTTCTAATTTTGAAATTTTAAGGATCTGAAAACCCCACGAGAGGAATTTGTATAAAACATGAAGGTTAAGATCAAAAGCATTGTTACAAGTGAAGTTCAATGTTAGGAGTGACATCTTGGGTCTTAGAAATGGTATCTGAACTCACCTTTCTTTGGTATAAGAGATTTTAGGACCATAACTGCATGATCATCGCAAGCCCATGCGTGCATTTTCCTGTAGCTGTCGCGGCCTTTCTCGGTGAGTTTGTCCCAGGGTTTCGGCTTAGAAAGCAACTCGGAAACGGTTCCCTGAGAGAGTCCCAGGATATATTTGGCGAAGAGTCGCTGGCCGATGTTGTGGATGGAGAGGAGCTCCCTCACCCGTCGGGATATGTGCAGTGTGTCGAGGTTTTGATTGGCGTACTTGTCCATGTTATAACGGAGCATCTCCTGGAGCTTGGCCTCCATTGGATCACCCTTGGGAATGAGGCTCTCGCCGAGGCGGGAGACCATGCTACCGGGTGCCAGGCCAAGTTCCTCGGCGTAGCGGTAGGGACGATGGGGGTCATCGAATCTGTACGTGGGTTTGAGATCGTCGGGGGCACCACCACTCGCGCGCAAGAAATTCATGTTGAGCATGGCGGCCGTAGCGCTGGCGGCCAAGGGCGGCAGGTTGTTGTTGCTCAGATGGTGGTTGTTGTTGTCCTCCGGCGACTTGGGTGCACCGTTCAGTGCAATGGGCGATGGTTGCGCCTCCAGCGGTTGGGGGGTCGAGGCCGTCGATTTGGCATCTGTGTTCACCGAGGAGAGCGACGCCGGGGTGGTAGCCGGATGTGGGGTGGGCGTCTGCGCGGGGGTCACCGACGGTGGAGTCTTCGTCGGCGGCGGCGGTGGTGAGGTACGTGTCGCAACGACAACGCCATCTGTAGACGAGGAGTTAATAAGACTGGTTTCCAGCGAGCGCCGCCATTTGGCAACGATCTCCTCGCCCAACAGCACGCCGAACTGCTCGACATTCCGCAGGACGGCGGCGGTGGCAGTGGCAGGGGGATGGGGTTTATTGGCGGTTGTTAGGTGAGCGTCAGGGGGAGGGTTGGTCACACCTGGAAAAAGTATGATTAGGGATAAGCGCGTGCCCTTTGGTGTGTGACTTAGAACTTAAACCCATAAAAACCAATGTAGACCAAACCAAGATTTGAAATAAAAGGTCCCCTGTCCATTACTAGAAAACTATTAAAGCTATCAAAACGCCCGTCGGAGGTCATGTTCAGGGTGCTCAAAGGACCACTTAACTGTTTTCAAAATTTAAAAATTCCGTTTTCAATTTTTCTTCTTAGGGGGGTTTAGTCCATTACATGGAAATTACTGAAGCTATGAAAACGCCTGTTTCAAATTATATACAGCGTCATCAAAGGTCCTCAGAACCGTTTTCAGAATGTAAATATTCCGATTTTAATTTTTTGTCCTAGAGCTACTGAAGCTACTACTGAAGCTATCAAAATGTCTGCTACAGATCATGTTTAGGGACATCAAT
Source organism: Weissflogia rhopalogaster (assembly GCA_019419845.2). Classification (NCBI taxonomy): domain Eukaryota; kingdom Metazoa; phylum Arthropoda; class Insecta; order Coleoptera; family Staphylinidae; genus Weissflogia; species Weissflogia rhopalogaster. Next base: position 3,141,977 of record WSZQ02000006.1, read on the forward strand.
GGACCTCAGAATCGTTTCCAGAATTTAAAAATTCCACACCAGGATGTGCAAACCCCTCAAACATATAAACAATACCTATAGAACTAATTAATTCCGAACAGCTGAATTAATGTTGTTTATCGAAATTAACAAAACTAGCAAAGCGCAACGGCTTAAGTCGACTTAATTATGCCACACGAACGTCAAACAAAAAGGAACGTGATGGGGAGAACAGAGAAGACAAACCTTCGACTAATCATCAAAGTTCATCAAAAATTATAGCGCGCGAGAATAAAAATACGAGCGATCGTCCGATATGATGAACGACTTCCTTTTTTCACGCCTCAACGCAACCGACCGGCCAACCGAACAGCGTATTTTTAAATACTCACTGTCTTACGGACTTAAGTCACGTCCAGCACTCCATTAATTCCCCCAGCTCCCCTTTTTGTAATTAATCCAAAAAAATTGAATATTCAATTAAGGTTCGTAACAATTGAAGTTTAAATTTACTCTGTTCTGGTAATAAACTCTTACTCAATAATATTCTATTGTTACAAAAATGAACCTGGGTATAACTTGGAAAGTACTAAAGCAAATAATCCGACTACAGCAGGTCATGATTGGGGTCATCATAGGAACTCATAACCATTTCAAGAATTTTAAAATTCCTATTTTTAAACCTGTGAGGGACTACTGAAGCTATCGAAGTGTCGGTAGCGAGTTGTGGTCAGGGTCATCAAAGGACCCCATAGTCGTTTTTAGAATTTAAAAATTCAATTTTATTTTTTTTACTTAGGGGGGTTTAGTCTATTATTCGGAAAGTACTGAAGCTATTGAAACACCCATTGAATACTATGTTTGGGGTAATCAAAGGAACTAAAGCCGTTTTCAGAATTTAAAAATTCAGTTTTTAATTTTTTTCCCTCGGGGGGTTTAATATAACTAAGAAAGTACATAAGCTATCAAAACGCCAGTCACAGGCCTGATCAGGGTCATCAAAGGACTACATAACCGTTTTCATAATTCAAAAATCGAATTTTAATTTTTTGGTCCACTCTAGACAACTAACTAGAAACGGGTTTTTACGCGGTTCTTGGAAGTTACTCAATACTTGTAATATCAGCCTATTGTTCTCCTGATGTGAACAGTTAAATATGTACAAAAAGAAGACGAGTTTTAAAATATGTCTCGTTGCGCACCGCGTCGTTAAACGCAAAATGGCCGCGCGCTGTAGAAAATTGCACGAGATCCAGTTCACAAGCGCGCGTGCACGCTGCACGTGTCGCAATACCGAACAAAAGACGGCAAAACAATATAAATTGCGATCGCAATTTTTTTAGTGCGCGCGCTGTTCTTAAGTAAACTTTGAGTCATGTCCAAATGAAGCGGAAAAAAGCAGAAGGATCGAAAAGGAGGTATTTGGAGGAGCCCAGTGCCGCATATTGCTAGATTTTTAGCGACCGTGACAGGACTTACCGTCGGTGTCTGACGCGGGCGATTTGCATCTCTCCTGCTGGAGTTGTTGCTTGGACCGCTCGATGAGGGCCTCGACGAGGTTCGTCGGCGATTTCTCGCTATCAACGATTTCTGTCCTTAATATACTGTAATTTGAGCAGTTGAGGTTGAATTAGTCAAGTTTAAGTTGCTTTAGCCGTTCAGGGTTTTTTTATTACCTTAGTGCACGTTTAAGGTCATCGTAATCGCGCTGCGCGTCCAATTTCGTCTCCAGCCTCGTAATCAACTGTCTCTTCTGCTCCAGCTGCTCCTCGAGACGTGAGATCTGCGACATGGAGCTGGTGAGGCTCACTTGAAGTCTTTGCACTTCTTCTAAAAGTTGTGCATTCTGCAAAAAAAAAAGATCGAACGTTAAAATGATTCTCAAGTTTAACATCCTCATTATCTCCTCTTTATAGGACCACACTAATGGGGCATTTAGAGTAAGAATCCAAATTTAATAAAGAATCTTGTCAAGTCAATTTTGTCTTTAAACTAACCTTATTGATTCATTAATTATAAACAAATTTGTAACGAAATTCACAAAACCGCTATTTGTAAAACGAGATTCCAACTTCCTCTATCTCCTTTGATTTTAAAACCACGCTAATGGGACAACCACTATATGATCCAAAATTTAATAGAGAATTCTGTCATAACTCTCTAAACTAACCTTAATAATTACAAGAAAATTTATAACCTAGTCCACTACTAAAACGATAGGTAAAAAATATATGCAAACTCTACCACCCTGTCAATTCGTTAATTTTAAGACCACGCTAATGGGTCTCTCACTATAAGATCCCAAATATAATAGAGAATCATACCATATATAACTTCCTAAACTGCCCTTATTAATTCCTTAATTACAACCAAAATTACAGTACACGACTTTACTAAAATGAATAGTAGAAAATCAGTTCCAACTTTAACACTCTGTAATTTCCCCAATTTTACTTCCACAATAATGGGCCTCCCCTCAATAGATAGCTACTTTAATACTGAATAATATAAACTACAACGTTAATATCCAACTATACTAATTCATTGATTAAAATTTAAAAATTTAAATTATTTCATAATTTTTGTTCTGAAATCAGATTCCAACCTCAACGCTGCATAACTACCGTTCTAGTAGAGATAAATTCAAGCGCCTGGCTTTGTTAAGACGCAAATTTTATCTTGTTTGTTGAAATGTATAAATATCTCCAGGTATTGTACGACATCATAATGAATTTTCCAAGCAAAGTGATGAAATCATTCCGAGTGAGTCGATTGTTACATCGTTACATCGCGGCGTGTAACTTTACAAGCCGCATACTTTTGCGCAATGCGCCATAAAATATTATGTATATGACCCACAGATAGAGAAATTAATCCTCTTTAAAACACTGTATAAATTCTAGGAGGTTGAATTCAATTTGTCGACAGAAAATCGAAAAACCTTGCAAGTTCGTGAAAGGTGGTTCATTTAAATGCGTAAAAGCCGCGAAAATCTTCTATATCCCCTCGCTGGGTATCTGAAGGCTGAAAGCTTAAGACTCAAGGGGTGAAAATTTGTATTTGTAATACGTATTGATAAATTATATTCAATATTTCTTAGTCAGGCTGTTGGTTTTCCCCCTTTCGTTTTTGCTCGGCAGCGCGTGCGATTAAGAGACCGATATCGAAGAATCGCAGCGGCGAACAACTGCGATGAGGGGGTGGTTTTTGTACTTATATTCGCCGCCAACTAATAATTCATCTAAATTTCCCTTTGCCACGGCGTCGAAAACACAAGGCGCTTGCGGTTTTTTACCGCTTGGAAAAGAAAAACGCCGGAAACCGGCCAGTGGGAGGCACAAAAAAACGCAAACAAAGCTGTAGAATCGCGGTATTTATACAATATCGAAAACTCTGGCGGAGGCGCCTGCCTCCCCTCAGAAAAAGGGCGCTTTTTTCGGTTTTAGCCACCCCATCCCTCGACGCGTCGTTAATTTGTAATATTTTATTTGTCGATAACAGAATTATAAGAAACAAGAGCGCAAAAAAGAAAATTAAAAACACAAACGCGCCGGAAAATTCGATTTTAGTCCAAAGGCATACAAAAAAAGCTTCAAACGACAAAGGATTATGAAGAACAAAAACCACCACTGCCTGGGGTGGAGCCTGGAGTGAAAATGAACTCAAAAATTCGAGGGGATAATCCGTAATCTAATCAGTTTCAATTAAAATTTTAAAAAGTAACGCACTCATTTTTTCGCAACCACAACTTTGACACACTGTATCTGCCATACTGTATAAGCCAGCGTAATGGGTATACCATCAATTTATACGTAATTTAATTAGCTTCAATTTGATGTATAATCATATATAATAAACAGGTTTTAATTAACATTAATAAGGCAAAATGTAAGAAATTTATTTTTGTTTTAGAGTTGAAATTGTTGAAATTGATGTGCGAAGTTTAACGGTCGATTGTGGCAACACCTTAAAAGATAAATTGTTGCGGTTTGGAAGATGTTGTAGAGAATTTATTCTACTTTTATCTGCTATGATTGGCATTGTGTAATATTTGCAACTTACGATAATAAACGACTTTGTTTGAACGATTGCGTTCGACGTGTCCATTGTTGCAGGTTAAAGTGTGGCTTTGGAATAACTAGCACGGTGAGAAAAACAATTTGCCAGATTTTAAAGATGGCTGCTGCCGATTCATGATTCGAACGACGATTCGTGACTGACGATTGTTTGGAAAACGACGAATATATTATCAGGCATTATCAACCTGATAAATAATCGTAACCACCTTCGTCGCCACCAGCCGTGTCGTGAGCGATGCGCTTGATGATGATTTTATTCGTAATTGCGTGCTTAATTCGCCTTCCAGTACCATTTCATCAGCGCCTTCGCCCGCTTATTAATAATGTCAACAAGAGCGAGAGATGCGCCGCCGGTTAATTATCTATTAATCGCCAGGGAGACGCGCAGCGTCAGCCTGATATCTATGACAATTTTTATTGCCCGGTTGGTTGGCTGTTGATTTTATGTAAATCGCTATTTAGCCAATTGCGCAAACCGAAAAACGAGCGATCAGGACACACACTCATACACGGGTTGAAGCGCACGATTAGCAAATAGAGATGCTGATAACTCCGGCCGTAAATTATAATCATAGTATTTGTTCTTCTTTGCAAGGTGCGCGCACTGCGACACTTGGAAGAAATGGAAAAATGCGCATTTATTAGCGCTTGTCATTACCACACGCTTACGGCACCGATGTGGGCAATCATCTCAGCAGATAGCGGGTTTAATCTACTTTCATTTGATATATCACATGATATCAAAAGTTTTATTTTTAATGGGTTAAACACCTCAAAAAGAAAACGTTTTTTTTAATAGCAACCCAAAGTTCTAACACCTTATATCTTCTGTATTTTTAAAGATATTTAATTGGTTTGAGACCTATTAGGTCGAGAATTTAATATACTTTCATGGAATGTATCAGACGATATCAAAAGTTTGGCATATAATACTTTAAACTCACCAAAAACAAAAAGTTGAACCATAAAAAAACAAAGAAAATTAAGAATTTAAAATTTTAACACCATATATCTTCTACATGTTTTAAAACTGTCAAATTAAGACTATCATAGAATAGAGTATTTAATGTACTTTAACATGATATATCACATGATACCAAGAACTTTATTTCTAATAGTTAAAACCCTTCAAAACGAAAAAGGCAACTTTCAAAAAAACCTTTAAATTAAGAATCTAAAATTTAACACACTGTATCTTCTATACTCTTGAAGATTTTAAATCGGAATGGTTATCATGGTATAGAGAATTTTCTCCTGTTTTATATGATATACGGATAAAAGAATTAAATAATGAAAAGGATGTTTTATTGGAATAAGAAAGTAGAAAAACATATTAAGATGAAATTGGGTGTAAGCGTCGATATATCTTCGAAGTAATTAGGCAGACGACAAAATAGATAACTTTTCGTAGGTTTACCAATTAATGGATTAGGAAGACGTTTTCGACGGCGGGCTTAAAAGTTCGACATAACTTCTGCGCCGCCTCCGCCATCCTGAAACATATTGAATCATTGACGTTCCGCTAAATTTGTTCCCCTTTTGTCGAATGCGACGTGCGAGTGCCAACCACCTCCCCCGAACTTCACCCGCTCTCTTACCCACCCCCACAACCTGCCGCCTTCCATGGGAATCTTATCTCGGCTTCGTATAATTTCACTTTGTACGAATAACGTTTAATACCGACTTTGGCAGACGGCGAAATGCGCTAATCCATCGACCGTTATAGATGTTATAGATCTGCGAAGTCGATGCGAGCTGTGGGGGGCGGCAAGATGCCACCTTTTAATACACGGTTGCTGGTGGTAGTTGCGTTGGTGGCAGATGCGGGAGGTGGAACAACACGTCTCGCACAATTTGCGAAACGAATGTTGCACGAACGAACGAAGATGCCTCGGCGCGCGTCTCGGGTATTGATTCTAAAATATTCCCGAACTACTAATTTAAATATTACATCTCGTATTTTACCCCAATCAGTCAAAGCCGCCCCCGCCTTCAAATGCCGCCGCCATCGGCGAAAACCCCCCCGCATTCATCGCGATGTATATCGATGCGAATCGAAGCCGAGAAAATGGATGAGATACAGTTTAAACTTGTGGATTTTGCTAGTAATGTGTTGGAAAATCAACCCTTTACTCAAATAAGGGATAGATTAACTCGCAGATAATATTTATTGATAATATTTTACCAAATTTCATCTATACAACTTATTTTGGTGTGTAACACACAGGAAAAAGATGTTGTCCTAAAAGATGTTGAGTTTAAAGTTGGGAAAAAATTTCACAGGAAAGTAAAATCAATCCTCTTTCCTTTGATATACCACATGCACAACTTTATTTTTCTTGAGGAATAGGTAGTTAAAATTAAAGAAAATATGTTTTAAAACTTTTTTGTTGAAGCATTGAAAATCTCGCCAAATTTAACACCCTGTAACATTTTAGCAAATAGAAATAACTAAATTCTGAAAAGTGTGTGGTATTAAGAATTTATTTCTTTTTCATATGATGTATTTTTTGAATTCCCATATATTGTGGTTCTTGAGTTATAGGTAACTAAAATTTGGAGTAAACCTTCTTTAATTTTTTTATGGTAAAGCATTTAAAATTTCGCCGACTTCAACAACCCGTAACTTTTTATTATAAACTGAAAATTTCTAAGAATTTCGCTATTAGAAAGAGGATTAAATTTTCTTTAAATTTATGTTCATTATAGTATATTATCTTTGGCGATCTTTAAATTAGAGTTCCTCAAAATTAAAACTTCATTTTAGAAGCGTTGAAACAACATTTATTGGTCAACTTTAACGCCCTGTAACTTTTTAACAAATAAATATAACCAAATTCTGAAAGGTGTGTAGTAATTAAAATTTATTCCTCTTTCACATGGTGTATTTTGGTAATCTTGAGTATATGACAACATTGAATAAACTAACAAGGTCTGAAAAATGGTCAAATTTGCAGTTGTACTTGAAGATAGTCGAGGGTGGTTTTTCGCCATTTTATCATGACTAATACAAATGTAGGAAGGCTGGCAAACTCAATAATCAATAATTATGCCCTTTTGAAAATGTATGCAAATCGTGCGCCCCGTGCCCACGGCATCATCCCCCTTCTCGTGCGCGCATTAGGCATCACGAATTAGTCAGTTTCAATAAAACTAAAAGATATCAACGAGACAAAAACGAGCCGTAGCACAGCCGTTGCCTGCGTCTCGCAACCCTTTCTTTCCGTTGCAGCCGCCACAGCGGCGACCCCAATCCTCGTGTGTGTGCCTCCACCATCGCCGCCTCCGCCTCGAGGAGAGGCAAGATTGATATAACTCATTCCGCCCTTTGGTCGTTGCGTTATTAGTTCGTTATCTGCGCAACGACAAACGGGGATGACTAAGAAGGGGTGGTTGGCAACGAACCCTTTACATTCATATTTTTTTCAGGTGGTGTGACAGTTGCTCGGGCGCATTTTTTAAAAGTTTTTTTTTACTTGTATGATTTTTGATTTTATGATTTGTGATTTATCCTCTTTTCAGACAGCTTGCATCTGCGAAGGGGTTGCGTCGGGGCGAAACAAAAATCGAAAGCAAAACAGCACAACTCATGATATATTGATACGTAAGTGGCAGGCGAATGGTTTTTGCGAAAATTCGCCTGACCGAAGGGCTGACCGTTAAGAACAACCCCCTTTCGGGAAAATAAGCGAAAAAAACTCGCAATGCTTTTGTTTGGAAAGGGTTGCGCATATTAGCGCGAATGTGATATTCGAAAATCGAGAAGTGAGTGAAGGGGTTTTTCGGGGGCGGTCAGTAGTCGTCGCGGTAACGCGCCGGAGATATGAGAAGGGTTGAAAAGGAAAAGTGCGTTTTCGGCCCTTTTTCTCGGCGCGTCTGCAGCCATGTGTGTGAAATCCTCTCATCCCCCCCAGCACCTCACGTGCCGGGCGTGGAGGGTTCAAAAATAATATTCGGCGTTAATATGCGACAGCCCGGGAGGGGGTGGGTTGACCACCTGGAGGGTGGGCTTTTTCAGCGGCTGACCGAGCAATAGGAAATCATTTTCAAGGGGTTATTTTCTGGGATTTTAAAATTTCACGATGATGTGCTTGTGCTTTTCCGACTTTTCACTTCGCGTAGTATGCGGGGGTGGTTTTCGGGCCCGCCAAAAGGGTTAACCCCAATGGACCGACCTTGCCGAATCATCATCATCCCAGCATCACGCACGTCGTAAAAGCGAAATTATCGATTCCCCGACCATGTCTCGCGGAAAATACCCTCTGGACGGCAAAGGATTAGCAAATTTCGCCCCCAACGAGCGAAAGGAACCGCAATGGAGCGATGTCCTTTTTATTCGCGAGTCATGCCGACCCCTTGACATTGTCCAATCATTATCAAAAAGTCACTCAAACTTTTATTTCCTCATAATTACGAACCTGTTTGACAGACCCAAAAACTTATCCCCAACTTCAACACTCTATATCTGCTGAAAAATTCACTCTGTAACCTTGCAAAAATACTGCTACAATCTACAACTCATCTAGTTTCTAACAATATGTAACATCATTCACTTCGGAGCATAACTTTTGAAATAAAAAATTCTGCAGAAACAATTTCAAATTAAAAATTGTCGATGTAAATTTTTTTTTCGACAAATTTCATGTTTAATTGCATGGCATTTCCAAACTATAACCCCTATCAACTTCAAATGTTCCAAAAATGTTCCCAAATTAAACATGATTAATAAAACATAATTCTACAGAAAATGTATTAATTAGATCCGGAGTTATCCATTGCGGGAGTCGCAGTATTTTTTTAGGGTTTCACATTTTCGAGTTTCCCAACCTAGTAATTGTAGGAAAACTTGTGCGCGAGTGCACGAAACGCAGAATTTATTCTAGTTTCAATTAATACTAATGAAAACCTAATGCGAGTGATAGTAATATAAGCCCGTCCGCCGCCTCCAGCAGCCGCCCGCCAGTGCGAAAACAATGAGCGACTGGGTCTTCTTTCGACTTTGTCTCTCATATTCGCGTTTTGTCTATACGTCTGATCCGCTTTGCTTCGCCGTTACACCAATCCTCCACCCCCGCCGCTTGCCGCCAACTGCCGCCCACCCGACATCCAGCATCCATTGCCTCCGATGTGCAGATGGAAAGATGGGAAGATGAGAAACAGTGAGAGCGCGTCTATTTTCCGCGTAGATATTTACATTTGCATTCACGATTCGCAACCCTTTTCCGTATGCTAAGCCGCCTCCTCTCGGCTCTCTCGATAAAGTATTTTGTCAATGCCTACGCAAACTCAGGGATGATGCAGCGCGACGCGAGGTTATGCGCAAAATGAATAATAACGTGCCGCCAAGTCGATATTTGCTCATTGAATCCGAATTTCGAGTTTTCCCAAACCCTCTCTTGCCACCCCTCACTCCCCTTTGCTTCCTCAAAACGCTATACGAATAAAATCAGTAGTGTAAACACTCGAAAATGTTATCAAACAACGACAATCAAGTTATTTGATAACATTTTTAGGCTCTTATCACCAATAAAGAAGTAATTTCCTCTAAAGTTTGAAAAAAATAAACAAAAAAAATTGAAGATAAAAATGATGGAAGCAATAAGAAGGGATGAATGGTGAATTTTCAATTAGGATATTGAAACTTTTTTCCACCTCGATTTCCATCATTATCTTAGGGGTGGTTTTTCCTGGAGTTTTCACAATTTTTTTTCAAGTGCAACGCACATACGAACGCGCCCAGAAAAAAGCGAGCGAGATGTAGACGAATGTGCAAATGAATAATCACGACTTTTCTTTCACGTCTGTGCTCGCCCGGAGGCGGCGAGGTGGTGGTGGTGAGGTGGGGTCAGGAGGGACGAGTTCAATAGAAGTACATTTTCTCGTGTATGTGTTTTAATTCGCCACTAGACTAGCGGAACCCCTTTTCGAAAATCTTTCGTTCCCCCGCGTAAAACACACGCACACCCCTCGTACCACCACCACGACCACCCCCAAATACACAGCTTGTATGAGTATGAAAAGCATCAGCATCCAATGCGAGATGAATATGCAAATCAATCGATACTGCTCAGACTTAGCTGGTATCACTCTAATTGTCAGTTCTGATGAGTAGCGCGAGGGTGGCAACGGCGGTGGTGGTGGCTCACCGCGGGGGCGGCTGCCAGAGATGCCCGCGAGGCTATAATATACAAAGCGTCTTGAAAAACACTTAAAATATCCTTTCAAAACCATAATATGTAAAAATTTCTTACATGTTTTAGACACCCAAAACGGGTCTTTCGACTTCAACACCCTGTATCTCATCACCTAATTTTTCAAAGTTATTATAAAAAATACTACGTAAAAGAGTATTTATTCTAGTTGCTAGAAAGGTATCGCTTGTTTCATATAGATTAATAGTATAGTCAAGAAAAAATAAGAAGATGGGAAAGATTCCGAAATTTTGTAAGTGGCACGATTTTTTAAGAAAAACTCATTTTTAATCGCCTGTATTTTCCAAAATATAGCAGATAGCAACTGGCGGTCTTGATTAGTCGACGTAGAATTTATTCAAGTTTAATTGGAGTCCCAAAAAGTTTGAAATACATTAATTGAAAATGATTTGATCGTATGCAGAAGTCGTATGTAAATTTCGGCGTTATGCAAAACATTCGGTTATTGACGTGCAATCCTCTCCCCGCGAAAAGTTATCGAAAAGGGTTCGAAATGCAAGACGCAACACACAACATGTGTGTGCATCCACCGTCGCTGCTCCACCGAAGGGGTTCGGATGGGTTAAAACCGGAGTTGGGGGGCGGTTGAATGATATAGACAGATAGAAGGATAGATAGGAAGCGATAGATAGGAATAACGGGTTGAAACGACTCGCTCTCCACGCTCTTCTCGTCTCTTTTACGTCTTCGCCCGTTTGGGATAGACCGGATTATGAATGCGCGGCATGGGGGGTGGCTGTGTATTGGGGAAGGCAGCGGAAAGGGGTGAAATGTATCGTCAACTGTTCGCCGCGGCGCGCGAGAAGAACGGAAAATCAAGGGAATAGATGCCAAATCACTCATTTACTTATTGGAAGTACGCTCGCTTATTGCAGCATAACTGGCAACATCGCACACTCGACGTTGCCGATATTCTATTCATACCGGCGCATTCACCATTGGGAATTTGATTTTTCGTTATTAACTACGACAACTATCAACTACCATAAGCCGAAAAGTAATAAAGATTGAAATTTAAACTTTTCATCATTCGGAAGTTCTGGCATTATATTTTCTAAATAGATATTTAGCCAAAAGATATATACCGTGTGTTTTGAGTTATAGCTTAATAAACAAATATTTACAACTTTTTTCTTTGAAAATTTTTAATAATTATCAATTAAAAATTATAATAACTCGAAAACTAATAAAGATTGAAATTTGAACTTTACAGCCTAGGATAGTCTAGGAATTATACTTTGTTAAAATATACTCAGCCCTAAGCTAGACACAATGTGTTTTGAGTTATAGCCCAATAAAGAAATATCTTCAAAAAAATATCTTGAAAATTTTTAGTTACTTATCAAATAAAAATTATAAGAACTCGAAAACTAGTTTACGTAGAAATTTGAAATTCTCGGCATTATAAAGCTGATGAATCTTACTTTCTAATACAATAGTTTTGTCTAATTATATACAGTGTGTTTTGAGTTATTGCCACTTTAAAAACTGAAAGAAATAAAAATCGTAAAAAAACGAATTTTAAAAAGCGTTAAAAAAGCGAAGAAAATTGCTTCTGTCATTGCATTCGACGATTGGATGACATTTAGCCGGGCATTGTGGCTATTGTGATGAAATGGAGACGCATTAGACATTAGAGTGATTCCTCGAATCGAACTAATCACACTTAAATACTTCACTACTCACGTCTGCGTCGCCCATCATGCGTGAGAGCACGAACATACAGTGTGTCCGCGGGGAGAATGGCAAATCGTCGTGCATGGTTTGTTGATTTGTTGAACGCGTTTTGTGCTAGCAACAAGCCAGGGCACAGGTGCTCTCGCTGTGTGTGCCCCCGAGCCTCGTTTGGCTCATTTGCAAAGACTGATTGTCCATGTTCCCATCACGCTACGATGCGCACCACTAACTCTTTCGCCTTCTTCTGCTCAGGCAGACGAGCGCCCGAGTATTGTGCTCATAGACATATATGTGTAGCAGGAGGAACAAAAGTTTAAAATCACACACATAAACAGACCAAACCAAAATCGCCGAGCAAACAATCGAAAACCTCACCGAAATCCGTAAAAACCGACCGCAAATACAACGAAATTAATTACCGTACTTGACGTCATAATTTTTTTTGATTTTGTGATACAGGATGTTCCCACGTATAATCATAGATTTGACAGAATAATCATTTCTTGCTTTTAAACTAATTCAGGTGAGTTTGAATTTTTTATGGTTTTTGGATTCCTACTTTGAGGCTTTACAATTTTTATGATATTTGTGGAATATTTTTGACGCCCACATAATTTTGTAGCCAGTTAAATTTTAAATATGTTGATGGTATTTTTTAGATATTTTCTGGGAATATAAAGCACTTTTGTACGAGGTTAAAGACAAAAATTTAATTTTTAGAACTTAGATTATTTGAAATTTTTACTTGGAAGTCTTGTAATTTTGAAATAATTTATAAACATTGAACATGTTACATATCATAGTAAAGTATATTTAATTGAGAATCCCATGATACCTAATACTCATACTTTCTGAAAATTTAAGAAAACTTAAAAGAGGTTTAAAAGAAAAGTTATTGGAAAAATAGTTTTTGTAAGTTTTGAAAGTTAAAGTTTTGAACGTTGTAACTTTTTAAATAATGTAAGGAATTTAGTAAACTCGGTATTAAATGAAAGCCTGTTTAATTGGGAATATTTTAAGTCATATGCATTTATTTGTAGCAAATACAAAGTACGTGTAGCAAAGGTTAAAAGAGCAAATAAAGTTTTTGCGCTGGTATTTCAGAAAGGATTTGCCTGCTTAATTGGCATCCGTGCAAGACGAAGCCGGCGGAATCGTGTTTGCAATGGTAAACAGCATCACGTACGTTCACGTCGACGGTTGAGCCATCGACAGCCGCCCCCTTAGTATACCGGGTGTTGCCTATAATCGCCCCGCTCAAGATTTACGACGCCAAGGTGAGTTTGGCATCGTTTAGACGGGCTCGTGTTTGAATGGGCAAGGAAAAGGATTGACATCGCATGTGTACCGAGATGGGAGCAATTATGCGTGCAACACCGTCAGGCGGGGGGCGGCCATTTTGATTCAATCTATCGAGATGACACTCGGGGGATTTCGCCCTTCGGCAGTGGCGGCGTCGGATGGCAGACGGAATAAGGTCGTGCCGCCGCGATCTTAATTCGTTTTAAGACAGCACAAGGCGAGGATCGGGAAAAGAAGAAGAAAGCAAGCGAGGAATAATGAAGGCGAACGTAAACGCGCAATGAAAAACAAAGAAACATCGAATTCTACGTTTTGGTGGAGGCGCCCGTCATTGGGGGTGCTTGGCAAGAGACGAACACCGAAAGCAGGGGCAATTGTGTCTAATCTGTTGCACGCAACAAGCCCGACACGCAGGATGCGAACACTTTTCCTATTGATTTGTTCCCGAAAACTTTCCTGGAATTACTCATCATTCGTTTTTGTGCCTACTAAAAACTTGATGCATGTTCAACACCCTGTTACTTTTTACGGAAACATACGGTATAAAGGTATTAAACATCATTTTATAGAGAATTTCTCCAGCATTCTTATGACGTATCAAACTATATCCTCGACTTATTAGTTTTTAAGATACTCCTCTTTTTATAAGTAATATCAAACAGAAAATTTTTAGAAAAAAATGTATCTCAACTTTGACAAGCCACAAATTCATTACAAATTATCCAATATAATGAGGCTCTATTCACTATTTGATTCCTTATTTAATCCTCTTTAGTATGAAATATCATTGAAGATATTGGAGCCTCAAAAGTGTCTGTTAATTGAAGAAAAGTAAGAAAAAAAGTTTTTGGGTCGACTTTTCGTGAAGCAACCACAAAGTTTAGAACACTAGAAAAACGAGACTAATCGATGGAATTTGTTGAAACTTTCAAATATATTGCAAAAGTTAACTCGCTTTCCATTGACAACAATTGTAGCTACCTAGCGCTAATATTACGCCAGCAGGAGTGGAATTACTGAAACAAAAGCATGAAGCAAGTGTGTCGGCTTCGATTATCGAAATGCTTGTCGATGATTGCACGATGACACAGAACAATTGGCGTTGACAATGACTTGATTTTTACGCAATGCACTCATACGCCGCGCCGCCCGCGCGACTAATGCGCCGGCAAGTTGATTAACTTTTGATTAGTTTAATTACTGCGCGTTTTCTATTCTTCTATTGTCTCCGATACGTTTTCGTAGATAAATTAGCGCTGATGCGGGCATATTCAACATTTCGCTGTGCACGATATCGAAATTAAATTTCCTACCTCTTCCTCCACTTGTTCCCTCCATAACCGCTCTACCAACCAACCACCCCCACACCCAACCTCGTCTTCCTCTCAATTAAAATAATTGAAACATTGATATTTTCTAATTGGACCGTTGATATTTCAACCGCGCATTGGGAGGGTTCGGGAAGGTTTGATTTTAAATGCGAAATTTGTAGGCAGATTTTCCAAGTGCACGAACGCCGAACGCGGGGGTGGTTGGTCGGTTTTTGGAGGCGGCTAGAGAGGGAGTTTTATCAGCGCGTCATTAGTCGGCTGGATATTCTTCCACCGCTGCCGCTCGCTTCATTAATGCCATTGCTACGGGTAATAAAATTACAACTCTTAAGGGGGGCGGCGGTCGTAGAATTGGGACGGGGGGCGGCAAATGCACGCGAATTATCTATTGCTAATACTCGATCTCTCCGAGCGGCGAAGCGATGAGATGATAAAAAATCATTGCCGAATTAGAATTAAAAGCGAAACGACGGCGCAGCTCCGTTGGGAAATCGGCGAAATTACAAATTGTATTTCCAAACGAACGAATCGACGAATGTTTATGAAACTCGGGGGATTTTATTACGCATTTATCCTACTTTCAAATCCCGTCGAGATTTCCTTCTTATCTCTTTTAGATTTTTCGGTATATTCAATTTTGTGAAGCGGAAAATTTTTACCACTCAAAAAATGCAAAAGCTATATTTTGTTAAATATAAGTTAGTAAAAGTAATTTTTTCTTCCTTGGCCTATATCTCCTCAACTAATAATCCGAATTTCTTCAAACACATTTTAAAATATAGTTCAATAAACCTACTTTCAGAATCAGTCAACAGTTTGTTCTTATCACTATTATTTTACGTATTATCATCGATTCTTTAAGAAAAGTTCTGTGTAATAAAAAATATTTGGATTTGTTTAGATTTTTGTGAATATCTTAAAAACTAATAACGCGATTATAGTGAATCAAACTTGAGTTTATAGTCCAATAATTTCCCAACAATACGCCGTCGGTTTCATATACATTGACCTTGTAGTTCTCGAGCAGCGCGCGCTCAAAGTCGGCTTAATTTTCACCGCATGGTTGGGTCTTTTGTGGAGATTTTTCGAAAATCGGCGTAAACGCGCCGCTATATAACGTGCGTGTAATGCAACGTAATGATCGCTCAAATTTCCATGTAATAAGTCGCTGCGTCTCACTCGCGCGGCCACTTCGTCGGCGCGAGCGAATTATCAATTGTGAATCGTAATAACCGAGGTCACGGATGGCTGCCGACCGATAAAAGAATTCCGTGTTTCAATACGTTCGCATTTATTGGCAAAAAAGAGAGACTGGTACATACGTAAATCCCACATACGAGTACACCCAGTAGAATAAGATATGTACAAACTCATTAAATCATTTATTGCGTACGCCATGCAGGTTTTGATCGAAAACCGGAATCACACCGGAGTAACTGACGTTTGTGGATTCACCTTGAATCAATTACACACGTTGTGCCCCCTCCGTTTTGATTCATAATGCCCCCCGTATAGTCCCCTAAAGTCAAAAACCGGAATCGGAAAAGGAAAAACGGAAAATATTTGTTTCATGCTTGATATTTTTTTTATTTTATGTTTTATTCAAGCGTCGGGTACGTTTTGAACATGCATGAGCACGTTTTATATCAATATGAATCAGTATGAATTGTCTTTCTAGCGATTTATCGTTTTTTTGCACACAAACAGGGGTTGTGACCACTTGGAGGCGCCCGGCGAATGTGTACGAATGACTAATGTCCGAATTTATATGCCAATTAAAATTCCCGGCCCGATTTTTCGCCCGTGGCCCGTGGTGGACGAGGGTCTGATAAGATATCGCACCCTTGGAGCTTTTTTAACCCCTTTCGTGAGCTTTGTTTCAACGCTAAAACGACAAAAATCAATTGTTTTACACAGTTTAGAGACTTTACCCTACAACTTCCGGAAAATTCATCGAAATTGTTTCAAATTCTAATCAGATATTCTCTTATAACCATACTATAAAGTGGTGCTGAAAAAATTAAATTTGGATTATATTTTTAAAAGTTACATGGCTTTAAGGTTGACTATTTTAAACATCGGAAACATTTTCTCAGAAATAGTTATTTTATTTAATAAGCTGTAACTCGGAAATGGTTACAAGTATTTTGGAAGATTCTATACTCCTGTATTGTTAAATAAATTCTCTTTATATATTTTTAAAGTTTAAGAAAATCCAACCAGAAGTTATCAAGATATGGAGCTCCAAAGATAGTCAATTTTTAACGTTCGAAAATTTGTAGTTTGCAACTTTTAAAATGTAAATATTGACATTTTACCTTATAAAGTCCACAAAATTTAAGCGATTGGCTTTAAATTTGACTATGTAACTCTTAAATAACCTAGTTTTAATCTCCAATTAAAATAATTAATCCGCTTTAATCAAAAAAGTTATAGTCAAAATTAATATTTAAACAAAATTATGAAACTTTTTTCTATATAACTCAAAAAATATTAACACCAGTATAATATTCTAAACATTCTCTAATTCTACATAAAATTCTCTAGAAACTCAAAGTAAAATAATAAAAATTAAAGCAGTGGTTCTTCAAATATACCCCCTGAAATTTAGACTTTAATTCTCTATCGGCATGTTCAATGTCTACGTCTGCGTTTTGAATGCGTTCGCGTGTGAATTGCTTTCTGTAGCGTGGGGCGGCAAAGGGGGGAGGCGGCAGAGCAATGTAGAGAAAACACAGCCGGGGTGTACTACCCGCCATCAAAAGTCCCTTCTTATTATTGAACATGCAAATCAGTTTTAACTAGATTATATTCAGACGTGTGCGCGCACGTCGCGCCATTGCCGCCGTTGTGTGTGTTGTCTTCTTAATGTCTCTTTCCCCGAGCCGCCTCCACGGCCGCCGCCGCCGCCACCACCACGCTCCGCTACGATAGCTAACCCTCGTTAAAATAGAATCGCAGCGGAGAAAATAAATTTGCCGATACTTATTACGCTCGGCGCCGCGGCTTTGCCATTTTATTTAATTATCTGCGCTTGGGGTACATGAGCAGCACTCACAATGTTTCACATTTGCGAATCAGATCAATACACCCACGCGCCTGAAACGAATGAAACTCGCCATAATTAAAACTAATCCTATTACCCATAAATATGCAAAGTACGCCCGTTTTATCTATTATAGTTTTATTTTTATCATGCTTTGAAGTTGGACTTACATTATTTGAGATTTTTTACGTATTCGAAAATAACTCCGAATTGATAAAAGATATCGGTTTGAAGTTTCTACTATGTGATAGAGAATTAAATTCTCTATAAATCTGGTAAGTTTTGTTATTATGGAGGTGTAGGTTAATTAGCTATTAAGGCACAAAGTATACTTTTCGAAAAAAAATTAATACTCAAAATTGGAAGGTTTTTATATGCTTTTTCTAACATTTTTAACAATAACTTAAAATTGAGAGAAGTTATTCACATGAGGTTTTCGTCATTTTGTAGACGATTAAATTTTGTATAACATTGGCAATTTTCGTTTAAATGGAATGATTTATTGATCAGATATTAAGAGGTAAAGTTGAAACTTAATTTTTAACCTAAAAAGTTCGACTCTAGAACAAACATTTTCAACAAGAACTTGAAATTGATCAAAGTCATTATCTTATGGTTTTAACCATCGTTCATAGAATTTAATTCTCTATAAAGTGGTTAATTTAGATTAAAATCGGCTGATTGGATAATTAGTTATTGAGCTTTAAATTGAGACTCACCAAAAACATGTGATTTTGAGCACAAATGAAACGAAACTAAGCCTGAAAAAAGGCCGAAACGATGGCAATCGGTTTCTAATTTTAATTAGTGTGTCGTCAAATTGTTCAATACGTGATAGAACCGACAAGGAAGCCGATAACCCTCGGCGTTATCAAAAATTATTGAAATTGCGAGCGTATAAAAATGAATAAATCAATTCAGTAAATAAATTACTCTTTTCTCTTCCTGATAACAACTAGTTGACATTGATTATCGCCATCAATGTTTATAAATATGCATGATCATGTCATAACATAGGAATTTGATCATCTAAAATCAAACAATTTTAATTTAAAGTCTGAAAATCAACGATTTTCTTCTCTCTAAATTATGATAAACTAATTTCGCCCGTGTTTTCTTAGTGACACTTCGAGCTTCGATTTTCGGGTGAAACGTGTTTTTGCCGCCTCTTCAGCGGCTGTATATTTTCGTCTCGATACTATAAATACGATTAACGGTGAGCATTTCGTTGCGACAAATGTCTGCCGCGTCTGAAACCTGTGGAAATCCGTCGAAATCATGATTGAAGAAAGTTGATGTTGCAAAAATGATTACCAACCGAAATAAACGGTGCATAGACTGTCGCTGGCCACACGATGTGATCGCTCGATAATCCCACCAATAAATTTACATCTCACACCGAGTTGGACGCGTTGGTTTTTCCGTTTTTTCACCATCGAACGGGGAAAACATCTCGAATGTCGTACGAAAATACGACGTTCGATGTCGAAAAGCCAAAGTCGGGCCTCGAATTCTATAATAATAGTCGATACAAATATAGATTTCAATAAAGAAAGCAATTTATAAGCGCGTCGAAGAGTATACCAAGTCAAACTCATCGTTTTGTGCGTGTTCCGAAGGTATTTCCTCCCAGATCTGGCTTTACTACCGCAAAAATGACCGAAACTCGACGGAAAATGACGTGAAATTCACCAAATTTTACGAATTAATTTCGGAAAAACTAAAAACATTAACGGGACTAACTAAGCGGTAGATTAAAGTCCATCTTTTTGGCTATCAACATAATTTATTAGACCATATTTTGTATGGGTGTTCCAAGTTATGGGGCTACAAAAAATTACGTTTCTTAACTTTTTTTAATAAGCATAATAGGCCTCATAACTCATAGGAAAATTGAGAAACGTAGTTGAGACTTTGCACTGGGCATCTTCAATTATCTAAGAAGGGACTCTAAAAATTTGATGGATTTTTCGCCGGTAATTTTAAAGTTATAGCCTGTTAAAATTGACGTTTTTTGCTGTAAATAGGTGTAATATTTTTTGAAAGGTCATAAGCCTGTATATATTTCATGTGGACTTTGCTGAATTAACCTGAGGAGTAGAGAGTTAACTAAAGTATGTGTGTAAAATTTGTTTAGTTTCGCAGGTGGGATATGATAGTTAGCCGGTGTTGAAGTTGATTTCGGAAAGTTAGCACGGTACTGTCGGTTTTCGGCCGTGAGAGTGAGATGTGCATCAAGTGGGAGGGCGCGATGCACTCCTGCGATTATTTTAAGTACGTCGCGCTGAGCAAATTAAAGTCTCAAACGCGACAAATACTGAGCGTCGTTCGCAGGACGTTTGCAGGCGGTTATAATGCGAGCAAAAAACAGGGTTAAGCATGAGAGCGGCATGCGACGTATGCGTTTCGCGACCTACACGTCGTTTCATGCGTGTAAATCATCACCGAGCAATTTCTGCAGTGCATCCTGTCAGTCCTGCAAATCCTGCTACCTTCACACGACAGGCAGGGGCGGTTAATGAGTCCGGAACGCACTGTATGCAGACGCGTGAGCGCACATTGTTTATTTTGGCCTATGCCGGTGAGCGCAGCGAAGTTGGTTATTATCTCCTGCTCGACGACGCCGATAATTCAAATCTAATGAAGCTGCGCACCGCGCTACCGTTGCCGCCGCCGCTTGCCGCCGCCACCTCGCCAGCGGGAAAACAATCAGGAAACTGTTCAACTCTTCGCACTGGCTCGCCCGCCTCCCACACGCTCCCGCACGCACGACGCAAACGAAAATAGTTTTAATTTCACCTCGTCGTCGGGCGGGACAGGCGCAGGAGGGCCGAACAATAACAGAAATAGCACTTCAATGCGCTTTTATACAATTTTTCATCCAATTTTTTGTGTTCGCTGGGGCGAGACGCGGCCAGAGAAAACTTCAAACGCGTCAAAAACTTTTGTTCCAAATTTAGGCGCTGATAACTTCCGAAATAAAACAGCGACTTATATCGGCTTTTCACAGTCTGAACCAAAATTTTCTCCTCTACAAAAGACTAAATTTTCATTTTCAATACACCAGTGATTCTCAAACTACGGCCACTTAAACCAACCTCTACATTTTTAATACTATAAAAACATCACCACACAAAATTGCTTATAACTCATAGATAAATTAATATGTTTAAAATCGCTAAAAACACTAGCTGAAAGTAGGATAAATTTCTGATAATCTGTCAAATTTTCCAAAATTTCCCTGTTTACTTTAGCGATTACAGGCGAAAATTTTTTACACCACAAATTTTACACCTTCCAACCAATCAACGCGCTTAAGAATGTTTTAAATTCTAACTTTAAAACCTGACAACTCCGCAAAAAATAAATATAGCCGAAAGAGCTTTCCACTATTAGATTTAGAATTTAATACTCTGTAAAAATGTAAATTTTGAATTTCGTAGCATCAGAGGTCTTTAAACTACGGGACTTTAAACAAAACTCTCCCAATTTTCTTCCTGGAATATCATTATTTAACTAAATTGGCGATAACTCAGGAAGCATTAAATAGTTTTTAAACATCTTTTTAGAAATTGATAGCTGAATAAATTCTCTACAAGCCTGGTAAATATGAGTTACTTCCACCCGGTAGTTTTCGCGCTATGCAGTCGCAAAACTCTTTGTCTGGCAATGAGTAACGCTCGCCGGAAATAAAACAAAACAAGAAAAATGATCGAGTGCGCATGGACGCGCATCGAACTCTGCATAACAAACTTATCGGTGACTAGCATCGGCGCATTATCTCCGCGTTTGTGGTCAAAATAAATTTTACCCGGCATGCAGAAACCGCCTCGATACGCAGTTCAATAAGTGCGTCGGCCGATCGACGCACAACAAAAAAAAAATCACGAAAAAACTCGCGGGAGCCAGCGATAACCATGTGATAAGAAAACTTCCGTTTCCGCCCACGGTCGCGGCACTTCGTACGAATTTGTTTCGATTGTTTCGGCGACGCAATGAAATGATATTGAATTGCATATGGAGACAATGAACCCATAGATACACAAAATCACTTTAAATTTTGTGATTTTAATGACTATAACTCGGTTTGCTTACATTATTTTTGGGTGATTGATATACATTCGATTAACTCAATAATTCAACTTTATTCACATAAAATTTCAAGTGGATTCCAAAGTGGTTTCAAAGTTACGCGCGTACAAAGTTAAACATTGAAAGAAAATCACATTTTATGCATCAATTTGGTAAATTTTAATTATATCAGGAACCAATTAAGATTTTTCAATTTTGTTAACGAGGTATGATAAACCGATAATCCTTCTATATGTGGACATATTTTTATTAATTTATAACCAGTGGTTCTCAAGTTATAGCCCCTTAAACTTCCTCTTTAAAAAAGTTTTAAAAATGATATCTATTTTTATTAAAGCTATTAAACATGAATTACCTCAGGACCGAATT
>WSZQ02000006.1:3164163-3175121 GCA_019419845.2 Weissflogia rhopalogaster
CTTTTTTACATTCCGTGAACAGAGCGTTAAAGAAGAATAATGGAAGTTTATTGGTACACATTTTCAATACTTTATATTCAGCGGTTCCAAAGATATACGTGCTTTAACTTGATGTAAGACAATGACAACCCATCGGCAAAAATCGCTTTAAACTTCTGAATTTAAGGCGATAATTTGCTTGTAAGCCGATTAAAACACGATACTTGCGATCGACTTGCCACCCCTTTTGTGTGCCACGTGGCAAAACTCACAGGCAGGCACACTCACCTCTTTTTCTTTGGCGGCAATCTCCGTCTCGAACGCGCTGCGCTCCATCTCTTTGTGGTTCGCCTCGCTGATGTGCGTGGGCGTCAAGGGAGCGGGGGCGGCGGCGGTGGCGGCGCTCGAGCTGTCCTTCGCCGACGGCCCGGTGGCGAGTTGCTCCTTGAGCGTCGACACTTCCTTTTCGGCCAGAGTGGCTCTCTGTAAAATTAAAAAAAAAAATTAGCAACTTTTTCCCAAAATTTTCCTATTTTTAGAGTAAAACTCAATTTACAGCGGAACTAATTAATATTTTAACAAACGGGTTATAGTACCCCTTAGTAGGGTAATTACACTTTCTTTGTGCGAATTTTTAGGTTGATACGACTAGAGGGTCCAAAGTTACGAGGTTTAAAGTTTAACTTTTTTAAAGGATAATTTTTGTGAAATATTAACAAAAAATAAATAACACAAAAACTTACTAATCGTTTTTTAATCCGTTGACGGGGAGTTGTAAAGGGATAAATTTAGTATAACAACACAAATTTGGAATAGTTTTTAGCTATTGGTTCTTAAGTTATGGACCTTTAAAGTTATAAGTTCAAAGAAACTGTTTTTGTTTATTAAACCAAAATTATTGTTTATTAACCTCTAATTATCTCAAAAAGTAATTAAATTATTTGTAATCCGTGAACTGAATAGTATAAAATATTAATTCTACTTAGTTGGTGCAAATTTTGAATATTTTAAAACCAGTGGTTCTTATGTTATGCGTTCTTAAAGTTGGACAAACAAAAAAATTAACTTTAGTCTAATTTTAGTCTTTAAATTTGCACTTCATAAAAACGTAATTAGCACAAAAAGTAATTGTAATATCAAATTGCCATTTTCAGTATACTGAAAGGAGTAACCAAGCTATGAGTGTACAAATTTTCATCGTTTTCTACCGGACCGTTAGCGAGTTATTGCCCATCGAAATAGTAATTATAGATGGATGTAAATCATTAAATGTTTTAATGTGCACTAGGTTTTGGATGACATGCAGAAGGTATTACGGACAAATGATTTAAGTTTCCGGTATGCGAAGGCACACATCAGTCGTAGTAAGTAACTTAAGTCGCGTTTCTTAGCGACAAGAGAGGGTTATTCGAAAAAATCCAAGCACATGAGCACATGTGTGCATGGTGACATCCTCATGTTTCGGTGTTCGCGATACGTATCTATAAATGCCAAAAAAAGTAACCGAAAATATTTTTATTGCTCCACCGCCCCCAAAAACCGAAAGCCATCCTGCACAACACGCACAGAAAGGATTAATTAACTTCGCGTCGGCGTCGAGTCGATTGAATCAAAGCGCGCCTGTTTTACATCGAATCAAAGAAGAGTTTTTTCGAGCGTTTCACACAAAACTCAGGCGTATCTTATTGAGTTTCTGTTGGCTGTGGTGATCTTTTCGATGGAGCAGAGCGTAATGAAACTCGGCGAATAACGCCCCATCCAAACAGGCATTAATTAACTTTTCAATATGTCTCAATGCGGTCGTCGCGTCGTTTTTTCTGGGCGCGTTTCCAAGACATTCTGCAACTGCTTCGGATTTTCATTAATAGCCGACGAACCAGTGCGTGCACTCGTCGTCATTTTTGGCGTCGTCGATAGCCAATTAAAGTCGGCATCAATCGCACTTAATTCCAAGCATATTCCACCAGCGGTTCTCAAACCACGCGACTACAAAGTCGATTATTCGAAAATTTTCTGTTGTCCTCTTTCTTTCGTAAAAAACGCTTTTACATCGTTATAAAACTGGTAAAACCCATAAAATATGGTAAACAATAGTATTCATTATTACAATTGTTTATAATCGCTCTGAAACCACCACCAAATAATGCGAGAAGCTTGAAATTGTGAGTTGTAAGTGCAGGAAGCGTTTTAATTTGCATTTGTTGGGTTAATTTTTGGTTGGCTGCTGAGAGAAACACTTACATTTTGCAATAAAATCATCAAATCGTTTTGAATACGCGCGGGTGGTGGTTTCAAGGATCGCTAGACCATTATACCTTAAATCATATTAAAAAATACAATCAATATTGAAAATAATAAAACACAATTCTTGCTTTACAAATATTAAAGCCCAAAAACTCGAAAGCCTTTAACGTCACATCAATAAAAATTACATGTTCTAGTCATATTCTAAAATTTTATTAAAATCCAACTCGTGGTTGTCAAGTTATAACAATTTAAACATAATAGTATCTTCGGAACATACTTTTTAGTTTCACAAACTAAAAAGTCGAAAATTATGCATGTTCTTAAAATGAAACTAAAACTCGTGGAAACAGAATTAAATTATCAATGTATATTCCAAATTTTGATCAAATTGATGCAGTGGTTGTCAAGTTATGACGCTTTAAACATGAGGGTATCTTGAAAACATCACATTTTTGTTTTAGAAAATTTAAAGCATAAATACACAAAGTCTATTAAAGTTATTAATATCAAATTAAAACAGTTGGAAAGAGATTTAAATTTTCTATATATATTCTAAATTTCATTAAAATCCAATCACTGGTTGACATGTTAAAGTACATTAAAGACGATGTAAACAAAACATGTATAAGGTAAACAAATCTATTTACAGGTATAAGAACTAATCAAGAACTAATCATACTAAGTTGAAATTTGGTACACATGTTCTTAAGATACTTAGCTACATATTTTGAGAGTTTCAAGTAAATATATCCAGTGGTTCTGAAACTATGGGGCTTTAAACTTATTACCTCATATTTATAGTTGCTATGGTCAGTTCTGTATACTTGAAGTACTCAAACTTAAGTCAATATGGCCAGTCAACACGCGCGCACGTGAGTAGTGAAGCATTACTAAACTTACGCGACTTGTTCAGCCACATCCGCATGCGCGCTGAAACACAGGTAAAAGTCTCACAATCGGGTGTCGAAGCCGCGGTCTACCTGTGCTCGCATTGTTCGAGGCTTGACCAATCAGCCATCGACTCGACTCACCTTGCATCGAGCGAACGCACTTAAGCGCGACGTGACTTAAACTTTAAGCGCATGCTAATCGCGTTCCGCCCAATTGCGCGCTAATTCATCGATGCGCAGAGTCGATAAATTCGACGCGATGATGATCGTCACGTTTTATAATTCAATTTCGCCGAGGAAACCGCCATAAATTTGATAATTCAATAAAGCACCCCTCCGTTTTCAAGGGTGTTTAAACACCCTTTTAAGACGTTTTCTTTTACGTTCCTGTGCGTTCCGAGACA
Source organism: Weissflogia rhopalogaster (assembly GCA_019419845.2). NCBI lineage: Eukaryota > Metazoa > Arthropoda > Insecta > Coleoptera > Staphylinidae > Weissflogia > Weissflogia rhopalogaster. Next base: position 3,167,684 of record WSZQ02000006.1, read on the forward strand.
ATCAAACGGCGACGTTTCGGGTTCTTATCGATAACTTTTGATTGGCTTGTTGGATTTTAATGCGGTTTTTACCATTTTGTTGGGGGATAAATTTCGTATAAGTTGAATTAGCAATCGTATGATTCGAAACAGACGTCTAGATGATATTTTAGGTTAAAGTTGTGACAAATTTTTATTTTTGAAAATTGACTTTTAAATATAATTATTTATTTCCTCTGTAACTAATAATGGCATTGAAATTATCTAAAAGGAGTCTAATAGAGGATTTTTCACAGTATATTTTTGCAAATTTTCATTAATGTTTATTGAAGGGATATCTAATTATAGGCCCTTAAAAGTGGGTATTAATTTTATACATTTTTATTTTCGAAGTAAATTGTTGAAATGACTTTCTTTCTTAATTATTCAATTACTCCTAAACTAATAAAGTTCTTGAAATCTGTCCAAGACTATCCGATAGGGGATTAAACAAAGCATGTTTCTGGAATGTTTCACTAATTTTTATGAAAGGATTGTCGAATTATAGGCTCTTAAAACAATAATATTTTTACAAATTTCTGTTTTCGAAATAAATTGTCGAAATGCTTTTTTTTCTTAATTATTCAATTACCCCTAAGCTGATAAAGTTGTTGAAATTAACCATCGCCTACCTGAAAAAGGATTAAACTAAGAACACTTTTGGAAAATTTCATTAATTTTTATTGTAGGATTGAGAATTGATAGGCCCTTAAACCTGGAGGTTAATTTTCCAATATTTTAGTTGGTCAAAATAAATAGTTGAAATGACTTTCTTTCTTGATTATGTAATTACTACTAAACTAATGAAGATATTCAATTTTTCTAAGAATAATCTGAAAGATGATGAATGAAAGAATGTTTCCTAAAATTTTCATAAATTTACATCAATGGATTACAAAGATATACGTCATCAAAACGCGACCGTAAATTTTATCCTCCTCGACGGGGCAGTATATTAAATTTTTAATAAAATTATTGATGAAAAATAAGCATCGCGGTGGCATGTACGTATGTATGCGCAAGAGCCATTAATATTAATGTATTCATAGCGCGCGGGCCACCCTTAAACAATAAACCCGACGATCCGATCCCTTAGATTATTAATATGCGTCTTTTGGTCTTTGGCGTGTGGCGTGGGAGAGGAAAGAGTGCGAAAAATAACACCCCTCGATGCCGAGGCACCGAAATCGCCAATGTACATCCACGCATATGGGTATCGTGTATGAATATCGTTTGGGGGAGACCCACCCATACACCCCCTTCATATGCATAGCGAGAAATTCGCGCTCGCGCCGCAGCGCCGTTCGTTCGAGGATGAACATTAGAGATTGGCAAAGCAGGCGGCATGCAAAGTGGATTTACGAGATGACGTGCGGGGTGGTATGGTATAAATTTTGATCAAAAAATATATTACCCCCATACCACCAGCTAGAGGAAGAGAAAAAAGCACCCCTATTGGCCATAACGGCGGAAAAAACAACGCGGTTTAAGTCTATTGTCTTTATAACCACGAGGGTGAAATATCTAAAATTGCAAAAGTTTTTAAGTCCCAACATTATTACAGATATCAATTTCAAATTACAGATAGAGGTATATAAAAAAATTCTCAAAAATATATGCAATTTTCAGATTTGTGATGTATCAAACCTAATCGTGGTTAAATCAACGGTGTTTTATAAGTGCAAATCAAAGAGGCACTCTGCAGCTTTCCAAAAATATATAACAATGTATATTTTACTCCAAAATTTTCCAATTATAAGTGTTTTTCTCAAAGAAAATTTCGTGTTTTTTTTGGTGCCAATTCGATACTTTGATGTTTGGAACCTTCCCAAGGAAAAAACATTAATGCCATGCTTATAAACAACCGATTATTAGAATCCTAATTTAATTATCTTTCTAATGATATATGACTTGTTAAAATATATACAGAGAGTTTTAAGAAAATTCAAAAAATATTAAACAGAAAAATGATAGATATGATATATTTTATGTTGTAAATTTCGAACTTTCAACTTTTGAAGACTTGTAGAAGTCAAAGATTTCGAACTGTCATAATTATCGACGTATTATTAGAATCCTTTTTTAATTAACTTTCAAATGAGGTATGATTTGTTGAAATATAAACAGAGAGTCCTAAGAAAATCTACTGAAGAGTCGGCATAAATATAAGAGATGTGATATATTTTAAGTTAAATTTCGAACTTTCAACTTTGAAAGCTTGTAAAAGTCAAAGTATTCGAACGACGATAATTATCGAAGTAACATTGCAATCCTATTTTAAGTATCTCTCAAATAAGGTGTGACCCCTTGAAGTATATGAAGAGAGTCCGAGGAATATCCATGAAATAGTTGGCGGGAAAATTACTGATATTTATATTGTTATTTTCGAATTTTCAATTTTAAACGTGTATAAAAGAAAATTTATTGGTACCACGTTAATTATCAAGGTATCATTAGAATCTTTGTTTAATTAGGTTTCCAATGATATAATTCCCATAAAAATTTCTATAGGGCGATTCAGTCAAATCAAGCATAAATTTGAACGAAATAATATAAATTTTGAAAATATAACCAAAGTTCTCAAGTTTGTCGACATTAAATGTTATCTATTTTTGTAGGGGCTGATATGATGGCAATATTCTAATGTCATACGGTTTTATGGCGTTGTTTCGCGGGTAATTCCCTGCATTTTTTGCGTTTCTCTTCCAGGGGTGGTCGCAATATCTCAGGCGTTGTAATATTATAAAGTGGCAGAAGCGAGAAAAAATGCGAAACTGGGGGACGGCTTGTGCCAAACTTATTAAAACGTCGCCCCGTGCCCGCGGATCCGAGGAATGGAAATGCAGGCAATATATTTTGATTTTTAATTCCGACGCCCCCTCATCCTAAGGATGCAAGGAGAGCAGCCGGAAAAATTGAGACCCTGGGAAAAACGCACACGCGCTCTTGAGGCCTAATAAAAACGTGAAAAACGACATGACAAGCAAGCCGGGAAGGGAAATTTGAATAACCATTCAATCGGGTGTATGTTCGGTGTGTTTCAACGGCGATCAGCTCTGAAACAAAAGCCACAGAGTGACGTGTATAATCAAGTGACAATGTGTGGTTTAATTTGCATTCGCCGAAGAAGTTTTCGATTTCAATTCGGTTGGTTTTATTGCGGGGGCCTCGGAGTGTGGAACAATCGAAATCGAAATCAGTGAATGCAGCGGAAGAGGATGTGTGAACGATTAGATGTCGTCGTCGTCGGTTGGCCCCGTCTCTCAATTGTGCGTTTCTCAAACCGACAAAAAGCATCGATAATCGGTCTGGTCGCGTCTGGAATTTCTATATCGTTTTCGGGTATGGTTTATTAATAATATTTCATACGCGCGTTTTTAATTGCCCCGACAAAGCGAGGGCAAAACATCGTGTGTGTCTTCGATCAACATCTGCTTTCAGTACCGCGTCAATATGTGCCCGGTTGGAGTGAACGGCAAAAAATGTGTCTTTCGCCCAGCGTCAATACTCATCGCAGTTAAAGAAACATCTGGTATTTATTAAAAACGGATCGAACGACAGAGTCGCACGATTTTTCTGATCTGATCTCCCAGAGAGTTTCAGATACTTGAATGAGTTTAGCTAAAAAAATCTCCAAAACCATCGAGACATAGACAAAACAACGATTTAACGCACATGTCGATTTTTAAATATCTAGCCCTTTTTTCAGTTTCGGTGTGCGTAGCTTCTAAGGGTGGAATGCTCATGTGGTTCTAGTGAGACCATGTGAAAGCCACACTCAATAGCTTTCTAAAAATGTATCATACGCTATATTTTACTTAAAGAATTATGAGTTGGAACGGAATTTGTTTCATGAAATGTTCGTAATTTTATGATGCCTGTTTCGGTCTTTGATGTTTAATGCCTGGTAAAAAGAGAACTGTCAATTCAACAATGATACGTTGGATATCATAAGAATCCTTATTTAATTAGCTTTCATATAAGATATGACCCGTTAAAATATATAGTGGGTAACCTGTAGAAAATCGAAGAGGAAGTAGAAGGAAAGTATACAAACATGAAATATTTTTGTTAGAATTTCGTAACTTGTAAGTTTGAAAGGCTGCCAAAGAATAACTATAAATCCGAAAATGATAACCAGGATGTTGTTAAAATCCATTTAATTGACTTTTCTGCGTTGTAAGAGCCGTTAACATATATACAGGTTGACTTATCGAAAATTGACGAGCAAGGCGTAGGAAAAAATCTGAAAATTCAATTTTTCGTTGAAACTTTTAAGTTTGAACACCTGTAAAAGATAAATTATAAATACGAAAATGATAAACAGGATGTTATTAGAATCATTATTTAATTGACTTTCATGTGACCATACGTCCGTTAAAATATATACAGGGTGACCAATCGATAATCGCCGAAAAAAAAAGCAGAGAGAAAACTGGAAATTCGATTTTTTGGTGGAATTTTTGAAAGTTCTAAGTTTGAATGCCTATAAATGTAAAACAATCAATCCGAATATGATAACCTGGGCGTAATTACATTATTTTTTTAATTCGCATTTAAATTTTGTATGTCCCATTTTGATATTGTGTTTCCCAAAAATTGCTTTAGACGATGAGTAAAATTTTTTGGTTGTTATATTTCAGAAACTTTATTCAATTTTAAGGTCACTTAACCAGCAAATACATAGAATTAAAGGATATGTTATGAAAATATGGTTAATTAACTTCAATTTGTCGTATAGAAACCGTGTCTAGATAGCCAGAATAAAAAATAACCGGAAAAATCTGGTCTGGTTTTCAAAGCGTTTCACGAGTCACGCCATACAGTCAGCGAAATTCGAAGATATCGCTATTTTTCTTAGCTTCTTGCAATTGAAAGCACTTGTTTATCTGCGATGATATTCAACTCTGGGCTGATAAGCGGCGGCGAGCGCAACGGCGAAAACAAGGAATATTGCAGGTGATGCACATTCCCGCGCGTCCCACCACCAACCAACCACACTTGGCTACTTAAGTCAAACCCGCGCCGCGCGCATTCTGTGGGAAAGTGTAGATAAGCGCGATGCGGCGTTGAGCACGATCCGATATACCACACGGGTCGATTAATTACGAAACTGCAAAACGGCCCGACATCGATGATGGCAATGATGATGATGATGGTGTTGGCGATGAATTACGCTCTCAGATTACCCAGACCAGACGTACTGAGTAATACTTACTTGCACGCCGAATGCGTACTTAAGGTAAACCCGGCTGAAACAACTTCAACAATAAACGGTGATAATTGCCCCCTCGTCAACGGGTGCGAAGGGATCGCCTTACTTTATTGATAGTTTAAAAAGGCACGACCGTGCTCAGGACGTCGTCGCGTTATCGTTATCAAACCGCCGGCCGCCGCTGACGAGGACGGAATGCCACGAGAGGAAACCCAATCGCGCAAATGAATCGATTTGCAACCGCATGGTGCACACGATAAACGGCGCAATTTTGCAAATATCAGCCAGTCACTTGATACCAAATCAATCGCAATTGCTGCCTGGTTGTAAACAATGCCCAACTGTTGCTAATCGCCGTTGGATAATCGAACGAACTGTGCGTCATTTGATAGATTATTTGTTTTTGATTGTAAAACTGTATATCAATTATTATGGTAACAACGCCAATGTAGACTAAACCATCATCAAACGTCAATTTTTTTTTAATTAGCTTTGGAAAATTATAAACTGCAAATTCAGTCGCCCATAACTCCTGGGGGAATTATCTGGACATAATGGGAGTGGCACCAGTTTGTAGAGAATTTAATTAACTTTCGATAAGTATAAACATGCACAGTAAATAATAACATGCACATTTATATACAGGATGTCCCTTTATAGAGCTCTAAAATTTAAAAAAGGGCGGTAGAATTTTTATCGTTATTTAAAAGTTTCAACTTTGACGTTCTGTAACTTCTATAGAAGAGACGTAGTCATTTTGGGACCCCAAATATTTGATAGACAATTTAATTAGCTATCGGGTACTATAAGAGCTTATATGAAGTACATACAAGCAATTCCATTAAACCATTGAAAATGGAAATAAAAATGGTTACGATATTGTTTGCGTCAACTTATTGTCCCAACTTTGAAGACCTGTAAGTTTTGAAATGTTGAAGTTGTCATTTAGAATCATCAGATATTAGTTAGAAAATTTAATTAGCTATCGAATATCCTAGGTAGTTACTTGAATTATATACAGGAAGTTTCATTAAACCATTGAAAATTCAAATAAAGATTCAACAATTAGTTGGAGATTTTTAATATGTCAACTTTAAAGACCTGTAACTTTTGAAAGATTAACGTGGTCATTTTGGGACTAGAATCATAACAAAGAGAATTTAATTAGCTTTCGATTGTTATAACACATTATGCATATTATACACCGAGTGTTCCTTTAAAAAGTTCAAGAATGAAAAATACTCGTTTTTTCAGTAAAAAATAAATTTCTAATTAAAGGTCCTGTTACTTTGAAAGGAATAATTGAGCCCCTTTGGGGCATATACCATTTTATAGAGCTTTAAACCAGCTTTCGTTTGGTATATAGTGGGACGGATGAAGATTACCATGTGAAAAGTAATTTGTGTCCGAATAAGAAAACGACGTTCGATAGTAAATGAAAAATATGCAAATTTGATCAAAACACAGATCGTGAATGAAGACAAAAGAAAATCTGTTCATGACTCGACTGCAGCAAGGTCAACGCTCTCCTGCTGGATGCAAAGGTTGCGCCCACGCAATCGCGATGAGCGCGTCGCGCCGTCGATTCGATTGCGGCCCGTCTTAATTTCAATTTTCATTTCGAATCCATGGAAATTGCCATCCGACGCGGCGCCCGAGACCCACCATCATCTTCAGTATCACCATAACACCATAACAACAATAATGAGAAAAAAACGTTGATTGACTACGTTGTGCGCGGATGCAGGTTATTGTTGCACTCACAGCAGTCGAAGATGAATCACATACAGCCCACGTGCTAATCTATAACACACGCCAAAGCCACAGCCAGACACGGCTTTTTTGAAGGTACGGCCTTCTGACTTGAATTCGAGGTGTGCGAGTCCCCGAAATGTGAATATATGCCCTATTGTAGTCTGCTATTAATCACAAGTGTAGGTGTCCCACGTTGGAACACATGGAACACCTTCTGTCCTGTTCCCTCGCATTTTGTTTCGGCCTAGGTTTTGGAATACCACGAACTGGGTATGGATAGTCGGACATCAATTACGGTGACACGAAGAGGTTAAAAAACAAAAAAAAATAATACAGAAGAGAGTGTTATTAATCGATGGTAACACCTGAACCACTAACTTTTTGATTCCTAATAAGGTTAAAAGGGTACGACTAACTTTGGAGGTTTATAACTCAAGAACGAAGCAAGTT
>WSZQ02000006.1:3213077-3226931 GCA_019419845.2 Weissflogia rhopalogaster
ACCACCACTTCCTTTACAATTCTCTTATATCTAGGTGGTGAGGCTGATCCCGCCCTCACCAGCGCTTCTCTAGCATTGGGACACACCCTGGCACTCGCTTGCACTCTCTGTCTTTCTCCGGATGTATCCGTTCTCGGGCCTAGGCGCACAAGCCGACAACACCACATGTGTCCACGGAGACCCGTCTGGTGGTGAGAAAAGCCAGACAGAGGTGTCTTGTGTTTATATATTTCATTCTTAATGGCCCAGAGATTATTGGAATGTGACGAATAGCCCCGCTTGGAAGTACTTAACTCTAGACTAAACAACTTGGCGTCATACATAAAAAGGCTCAAAATTGCCACGCCGTTCGCAACAACCACTTTTGGGTGAATGTTATAATTATCAATGGCATCATAATTGATAACTCTAATTTCGAAAACTTCATTGATATGTTGTCCTTATTTATTTGGATGTTTGTTTCCAACAAACACATTTTCTTTGCAATCCTGACTCCTCTGATGTACGTGTTGTGCTTTGGTCTTGCTACCTCCTTTCAACGACTGATCCCACTTTTTTGGAGGCATCTTCCCACACACAGTTGAACATTAATTTTCATTAAAATCACGAGACAGAGTGCGAATATACAAGACCGCAATAAAACCATCCTAACATATCCGGTCGAAACGAGAGCCGACGCAGCAATTACTAAGCAGGCACTAAGAACGGCCGAAATGCACACTCTTCCGGCAATCAAGGGTGTTACGCCGTAGTCGTTATTTTTAAAAACATTAATTTATTTCTCGTTGATTGCCCGGGACCAAATTTAACTGGATCTTCGCTTACCTCAGATGTCAAAGTTCAAAATACACGATGTAAAACAGCACAAAGTCTTTATTACAAAGGTACAACGAACACACAATAGCAAGAGAAAAACACAAGTATACTCGACTACTCTACGGAGGAAACATCCGCTGCGAACCACGCTTATGGTGGCGCAGCGCCCCCTCCCAATTGCTGCTGAGCGCATCCCCAAGATCTTAAGCATTGTGGCGCAGAAAGCAACCCCTATCCTAGGCAACCATCTCAATAAACGAATTATGCAATTAAAGCGCCAGATATAAATGCTCCGGCGTATCAATTTAACAGAATGTTCATGATTTAACTGAACTAAACTAACATTGATATTGTCTTTTCAAATATATGATTACAAAATAATGCTACCAGCTTTAATATGGCTGAACTAAACGATATTGGCGAATTGTGCGTAGTGGAATGAATATCTCTATGAAATCTTTCGTAAACAGTTTTTAATTTATATACAAGAAGGTTCTGAGTACCTTAATGAAAATTATTATAAAATTTCGTTGATTTTAATGTTAATTTTGCTGTTGATTACAATTAGAAATGATTACTAAGTCAGAATAAACTTATTAATTTAGTTGTTTCTTCTGTCAAGTATCCCAAAACGTTCACGTTTTTTTCCTTGTTTACAAATTTGTATTGTAGAATAAAGAAATATAGTATTGTACCGCTGAGAAGTTAGTAATAAATTCCACCAAAAAAATATTATCATGATTTTTTTAACAGCACTCTCTAAATTTGCAATCATTTTTGTTTGAACATCTTGAGATTCCCTATTTTTCTTCCGGAAAAAAATGGAGTGTAAAAATCCTCTTATGCATTGAAAATTACAAACTTTAATTGCCATTTTAGGGCACTTGCACCGAATCAAAAAAAAATGGTACTCGCAAAATTTGTACAAATTTGCGTCTTATAAACAACATATGTAAAGGAGAAGGCATTCTCGATTTTATTTTTTTATGTTTTTTTTTCTTATGGATATCTTTAATCATTTTTTTCTGGCATTTTTCACTAACTTCTTAACGGGAAAAATGTTAGATAAAGTTCTGAATTACGTTTCAATGTTTTGAATATGTATACTTTTTATTCAGACTATGATAAACGTACAAATATGTAATATTGTTGCTCCTTACTAGCAGCAACAATATTACAGCTTTATATCGTTTGAAACTTATATTTTCTGTACTTATGTGAAGTTGCCTTTCATTGTTATCTTCTTGATTAGAGCATATTCCTATTAGGTTGTATAAGATTGAATTTGCATAACTATGTTACAATGAATTGAAACTTTTGAATCTTTGGCAACAATTTAAAAAGTTAGACAACATTCCTGCTAACTTAAATCAGTGAATATCTTCGCAGGTATGATAAAAGGTGATGTCAACCCATTGGAATCTCGTTTCACCGGCGGCGGCGCTTGTGCATCATCCCCGACAACGGCACATTCATTGCGCGCCGCACACGAGACGATAAAAGCTCTTAATAATAAACAAGCTTAAGCGTGCGAGATACACGAGCGCGAGCCTGAATTCCACGCTCATTTTTCCTGCCGGCCTGGCGCGCGTCCTGATGTAATGTATTCACATTGTTGTTTCTTATACCCACACGTAATGCGAAGTAAAAATGAGAAAATTCATAAAACGCATACACAAAGCGCAAAAGTTTTAATGACGCGCTTGTTGAGATGTGTGCGGCGGCGTAAAGTTTTGCTCGGCCTACGCTTATCCTCATCGCCATCCCCCATCACACGCGCGCATACACATAGCGAAGATTTGTTGAATTGCAGCGAAGAAAGCAATTTCATCCTTCGCGCGGAATTTAAACCAGTCAAGCTATTTTAATCAATTCCCCGGCGCCGAAACAATTTCATTATTCTTTCTGCGTCGACGCAAATCTGAGTAAAAATGTAAGCATTTCTTTGTTTGCTTTTTGTTGCAGGAGTGAGCCGGGCGCATCGCAGCTCGCATATCGAATCACCATCTGCGTGGAGGCGGCGAAGGAGTCGAAGAACCGTTGCCATGAGGCACTTCAGCATTGTTTATTTAACGATGCTTTGCATCGCAGCGATTCAAAGTGAGTTCCGTCTACCATAGTTCCCAATTTTGAATGTACACGTATTATGACAATTAGAGTTTCATAAGGGTCGCATATACAGCATATTTCAATGGAGAATCAAGGGAAAGAGAGCATGACGTTCAGGATGCAACGCATAACTAAGGAATTCATGCACAAATGAATTCATTTTGATGTATTTAGTGGAGACGATATTTCATGAATAATTAAAGATGCATAAAGGATAATGGCCCGCGGTTTTTCGCAGTGAATTTAAAAGTCGCATTTTAAAGTTATTACCTTTTATTAAAATTCACCCTGATAGTAATAACTGAATAATTAGTCTCTAAATACAGGTTTTGTTGTTTTCAAATTAATCGATTGTTTTGCGTGTCATAACATGTAGGCTTGTCAAAAAATAAGAAAACCCGAGTCTCCGGGTTTCCGGGTTTTGTAAATCTGCGGGTTTATTCTGTTACGGTTTTGTCTGTGAAAGCCCGGGTTTAAAATCCGAACAAAAACTCGTTTACAGCGCCACCTATTGTAATATAAAAAGCTGTTAAAGCTGTTAAAATGTATATAAACAAAAACAAAAAAATAGAAACAAAAATTTGGAAAAAGATAAATTCAATAGCCAGTATTCTCAAAGAGAATGGCTATTCTCATTTTTCCAAATATGCATGAAATACAATCACTGGTCAATGTGAGGAAAGATTGGAGGCTTTGTTCGCTAGTACTACAAATAAACATGTTAAAACACGAGCTGATACGTGCCGCAATCGCGGGAGCAATTAATCGCTGTTGTTTTAGTGACAAGTATCAACACGTTCTCGCCTTGATTTCGATTTGAAAACAGAATCAAGCAAGAGCTGGGCGACTCGCCTCGATTTTGGTTTGAAAACAGAATCAAGCAAGAGCTGGGCGACTCGCCTCGATTTCGGTTTGAAAACAGACAGAATCAAACAATAGTGGGGCGTTCTTGCGTCGATTCCGGTTCAAAAAACAGAATTTTTAGCATCATCTAGTAGTGGGACGGAACCGCGTCGATGCTAGTATCGGAACCCGATACTTTCAAGATTAGCTGATTCTGGTATAGAACCCGAAACTGTTACGAAAATGCGGTGCAGAAGTTCCGCCGTTCGGAGAAGTACAATTAAACGGCGAAGGGTATCGCGGTGCTATAAAACGGACGTGACTGTCAAAGGGTTTTAAGCTTTAGCGGGGACCGTGTCGGGACGAGCATCCCTTGAAATGACGAGAAGAAGCACAATAAAGCAATAAAAGTAAGATAGCATAGCGATAGGAAAGCCTAGAAGAATTTACAAAACTGTAAGAAAGCAATTTGTGACGGCTAGAGATTTTACACAGCTTTACGACAAAATGTGCATCACAGATGCGTGGGTAGAAACCCCACCGGTTATTGAGGGACAGTGAGGGAGATTTGGTTTATTGTTATGCCCCAATAGCCTGTGGAGTTCTTCACTATTTCGCATTCACATATCATCCTCCTTTATATAAGGCAACACGCATTCCAGAATCATAGCAGAAAAGGAGCCCTAGATTCCTTATTGAATACGCAGAATTTGCACTGTTTTGCAGCCGTCGAAATGTCGCGTTACGAAATGTGGCAAGAAACTAATGTTATTTCAGCGGATGGCGTGATCACTGGAATTGTGTGATTTTTGCGAAATTCAGTTGTTAATTAGAGTTCGAGGCGTATTGTCAATTCCTCTTCACTTTTTTAAAGTTTACTTCGATCACTTCGAGGACGGGTAGTCCGGGGTTGTTTTCTTCGGGTGTGAACAGAGGGCTTGAATACCTTGTGCACGGATCATGTGACCTTGTGATTGTTATGAGATTTGAGTAGAAGTTTTGTCTGCCTCATACCGGGAGTACTTTTAAGTGTTTTCGTCTTACCTCCTCTTCCCATAGAAGGATCTCTATCTTTCACTCATGAACGGTGGGGATTAGACGTCGTACCTCGCAGTTCTAACAGAATACAATAAGGAGCTTAGAAAAGTGATAAGGACATCCTGGAACAATTCTGCTATGATATCCAAAAAAAAATTGACCAGCAGCAAAACTTAGAAAATACTATCGCAAGACCACTCCAATAAAATCAGCCTGCTTAAGAAGCCAAATGGGAAGTTCACGGAGAACGCCCAAGAAAAATTTGAGATCCTATCTCAACTAACTTTCTTTTTCAGTAGGGAGGGGGGGAGAGAGAAAGAGAAAGAGAGAGAGAGAAATCTAGCAAGAACCTAGTCGACCGAAAACTGGGGAGTCACCACAAATAGTCTGATCAATTGAGAAGATCAGATGGATTAAAAAGTCTTTTAGTCCCTACAGAGCTGTAACGACATGGAAACTTTTGCAACTATACCAAGCCTGCCACAAAATGGGTTATATTCATTCCAAACGCCCTCCTGAAGAGGCAATCGTACAGTAAGTAGATGACAATCACATGAGGCAGAAATACCTGACTAACTACCCTCTTAATGCTCTTCAATTTACTTACCAGCCAGAAAAATCTACCCTACATCACCTCATGTGCGACATAGAAAGGTCGTTTGAGTCGAAAAAAACAACAGTGTGCATTTTCGCTGATAACGAAGGAGCGTTTGATAACACAACGCATATCGCAGGGCTTTTTCTGCACCAGCAAAGGCATTGACAAACATACAAGCAATTGTATCAAATCTATGCTTACTAGTCGACACATCATAGTCAACTTGAATCACATATTATACATCGTCTCAAAGCAGTTTATATGAAATATTTTGTTACTTCTTTAATAAGCAATATTATTTTTTTAACCAAAGAATTAAAATCGAATAAAGAATAATTTAATTTCAGTGAATATATGGAAACAAAAATAAGTCATAAATATATACTTCAGTTCAATTTTGCAAATTTAATTGGTCTAAATATTTTAAATAGTTTGTCATATTGATAACCTAATGTAACCTATATAGAAAGCACGACATTCGCGACATTTTTCAAACCGGCAACGTTGCATAAATTAGAATTACATAAATATTCACTGTGTTGCCGCATATTTGAGAATTCTACAAACATCATAAAAATACATCAGCGAAATGAAATTAGTTGAATTCATTAAAACGGGAAACATCAAGTGTTTAAAAATCGTTCCGCGGATTTAGTTGTATTTTTAGGGAGAAACCCTTGTGTCACTTTGCCCATCCCTACCATTGGCAACAATGCTGATCAATGGCGGATCGACGTTTCCGCAACTCACAGCGTTGTTGTCAGTTCTAGTGTTTGTGGAGCAAAATAAATACCGTATGTGTTGGTTTCCGGCTAAATTTGCAAAAACAAGGGCTTCGCTTAATATTTTTCTAAACTTTCTGGGTAATTTGCAGCACTTTCGGATGATTTAGATGCCCATAAGTCGGTGTACAGCAGTGTTTTGTAATGCAATAGCAGAGGACCTTGAAACGTTGTCGATTGCTTATCGTTGAGCATCCGGTACGATCTCAAAGCGGCAAATTTAAATCAAAGTGAACGAAGATGGAGACATCAGAAGAGGAGTTGCTCGAGAATGTTACTGATGAATCCGGTAACAGCTACATGATACAACGTATGACGGTCGACAATGGTCAGCTGCTGAGCACGGAGATTTTGCAAACACCCACTGGACTAGTGGTTGATTTAGGTGGCGATTTTATTCCAGTCAATTATACGTCTGAGGACCTGCTCAGTCATGATATTACTGATGAAGATCGAAATTTGGCGGCTGCCTTGGTGGCCGTGCAATTCAGCCAGCAACAGAAGCAACAACAAACTCAACAGGATGGTAGTGTGATCGTGAATACTTCTTTGCCTTCTCTACTGACGACTTTGGATGGTAAAGTGCAACTAGGTGAACAACAAGTTCTTCTACAAGACAAACAGACGGGCTTTCTGCAAATTGTTGATGCCGAGGATCTCTATAAGCAGGATTTTGCGAAATTTGACGAAAACACTCAACAATTGCAACTGATAAAAACTGAGGAGATTGTTGAACCTGACAGTTGTGAACAAGCACCACCCGTGAAGAAAATTCTCCCTCATAAGAAGCGAATTCCCAGAAAGCTAAAAAAGAATGAAAAGACAATGATAACAAATTTACAAAAGTGCTCTTTTTGTAGTCAATATATTAACTTAAATGAGTTTCACAGTCATCAAATGTTGTGTCAATCAAATATTGCAAGTATACCGGCCAATCAATTTGCGTGTCAGATATGTTCAACAAGTTTTGCCGACCAGCTGGAGTTTTTCGAGCATTTGAAGAAGCATTATGAGCCCACTGAAGTTGTCAGCGAGAAGGCAGACGTCGAACAGCATGATGAGATACAACCGATTGAAATGGAATTAGTACAGGGTGGAGAACAGCAGCTGGCCGATCACATCACAATTTTAAAAGCTGTGAGTATATTTCAAATTTGTTCTCACAACACTTCTTAAACATTATTTCTAGGATGATGACATACTACAAAATCATCAAGGGACAATTATCAAGATTGAGGGTACCACTGATGATCAGAAGGAATCGTTCCTGAATTCAATTTTGCAGTTGACCTGCTTGCAATGTAATCGAGCATTCCGAAGGCAGAAATTCTACGAGGCACATATGCGCGAGGTTCATGGCTCCAAGGAGCTAAACGAATTCAGCGAGACTGAGGATTTGATGGCTGGTATTAATGGAGTCGCTGAAATTGAAAGCGATACAAAGGAGTGGTATCGCGATGAGGAATTACATGCAACTGAGGAGGATTTGAAGGAATTGGAAGCTAAGGAGCATGTGTGTCAAAATTGCAATCAGCAATTTCTGGCCAGGGGAGCTCTTATTGATCATATGATTACATGCACCAACTTAGATGAAGAGGAAGAAGGCGTCCAGGAGATTGAAGACATGCCGGTTGTTAATGTTAAACCCGCTAAAGGTGAGTTCAAATTGATTGGTGATGTTATTCAAATATTTTTTCTTCACTTAAATTAAACGTGAATATTAGTTTGTTCAATGAACATCAAAATATATTCGTCCAGTCTATCAGATTTTTTATGGTCATTATTTTTATAAAAATACAATTGGATTTGTTGTTGCCAACTCGCTGGAATGTTTCCGCCACGCTTCAGATTCAGGGATGCACCACATAAATTAAAAACAAAACCTCCAAGTGTTAAATTTAAAAAAATTGCCATTCTCTCGAGTTGTCTCTCTTCTTCGTTCACCCGCCTTATCGCTGACCGGGCATAGACCAGTGGCCTGTCATTCTTCCAGCATTATTTCTGGGTACCTATGATCATATTAATTCCTTTCGGGTAGGTTGCTAGTCTCGTCCAAGGTGAGGAAGACTTCTGTAACGAAAAGCATAGATCTTAATATTGTTGCCGGAGCGAGTAGAGATGTTATTGTAACGCTCAGGATTTGAACCTGGATCCCCCTGCGTGGTAGGGATCTTACCAACTAGGCTACTACCATACTCACATTCAACGAAATAAAAGTTAGAATCAGATTGTTAATTTCTGAGGTATACGTGTTAACAAACAAACAAACTTTGATTCCTGTGGAATCCGCCACGTGCAGTGAGTCTCCCTGTAAGATCGCTCTGGTATTATACTTCTATAGTCAGAATTGAGATACTATCATATTTCCGAAAACCATAAAAACTCTGACAGATTTTTATTAGATTTTTCAAAAAGTACTCATAATTTTTTTTTTCATCCTCCCATCTACTTGTAAATTTCAACTTGTACATGTAAATTTCAACCGAAGCCCATAACCGGTGGCATTGTTATGCCATAAACATATATTTGCGTATTTATGTATTTCAGCGAAAGGGGATGTAACAAAAAAAGCCGTAAAACGTGGAACAAAGTCAAAAATGGAATTGGAATGTGATCTTTGCGATAGAAAGTTTCAGCATAGAAATTCGTTAGTGTATCACCTACGAAGTCACACAGAAGATCGCCCTTATCAATGCCACCAATGTGGCAAGAGCTTTTTTGCAGCAAGTGCGTTAAAAGTCCATCTTCGGCTGCATTCGGGTAGGGCAATATTGTTTATTATTTAAAAATCAAGTATATAATTGTGTATTTAGGAGAAAAGCCATATCGGTGCGAATTCTGTGGTCGCCATTTTCGACAATGGGGCGACTTAAAATACCACTGTATTTCCCTACATTCGGACGAGAAACAATATCAGTGCGAGTATTGTGGCAAAGAATTCGCTCGAAAGTACTCACTGATTGTACATCGACGAATTCACACTGGCGAGAAGAACTATCGTTGCGAGTTTTGTGGCAAAACCTTCCGGGCTTCTTCATACTTACAGAATCATCGAAGAATTCATACAGGTATAAACGAAGGCATTCTTTACATCGAAATGTTTCATTTATGAGTGAATTTCAGGTGAGAAGCCACATGCCTGTGAAGTGTGTGGGAAACGTTTCCGTGTACGATCGGATATGAAACGCCATTTACGCACCCATACAAAGAACGGACGAGCAAGTCGGATCGTTGTCTCGGAAGAGAGCCAAATGGCCGTTGTCGACGAAGAGATGAAGATTGATGTAATTGAGCATGTCCTCACGCATGAATCCGAAGATACAAGCGAATCGATGACTTTGCTCAAAGAGGAGGAGAACGTTTCAGCAGTGCAGGGGTTGCAGTATGAGCAGGACGGTGCATTGGAGTCCATTCGCGATAATACGCTATACGTTCACATGCCTATTTTAATCACATGAATATAATCATGTGCGATTTAAAACATGTGATTTAAAATAGCTAAGTGAAATAAGTTTAAATAATCTCCATCTAATTCACCCTCCGAGAAGAATCGAAGATGTTAATTAATTTTGTCGAGTAGTTATATGATTTTGAGATGAGATGATTTAAGTAATCGAATTGTATTACGATGAGGCGCAAAATCAAACGTTGATTTTGTTGATAAATAAAATTAATTTTATAGATAACTATTTGTTTATTATATAACCTGTTAAAAATCGCACAATTGAGCGCAATCTTAAATTTTCGCTTAATTCGAGTCATTAGGATGGAATTTGATTAATTCGGCAATCAAATAATAAAATGAAGCTATCAGTCGAAAAAAACATTAATGGAAAATTATATATTTTCGAATATTATTTATCAACTCATATTATTCACGCTCTTCACAGTAGATGTGAAGTGCGTTATCAAGCGGCGTTAATTTACTTTATTTGCAAACTTTGTTAACCCTTTTGGCGCATGTATAGTGGCTATAGTCACAATGTTTCGTAAAATTAACTAAATATGTAAATTTCGTTGATTATGCCTACAGTTGTGAAAATATGAACTGCGCATAATCTTGACAACTACAGTAATCTTTTCACAGAACATAAATATCAACATTTCACGATCTGATTAACAAAATTCAGTTGTAAGGCTCCATGTACACCAAGGATTGGCAATCTTTTCAAATACAATTCAAACATTTAAGGCACATTTGGACCAGTGGCATTTTCAGAAAAAAATATAAACCCTCGACTTGGCATTGAGGAGGAGGACATTACGACTCACAAGCTATAAAAATCTTTTAAAAATATATGCAGAAATTATTTAACCATCTAGTGGATCGCTTAAATTTAAAAAATCGCTTGAATAAACTGTTGTCGACCTCTGATTACGCCAAACATTACCCGTTTAAAACATTTTATCTATAATGGTAGGCAACCAATGAATCTGCGTTGGGTAGGTTGCTTCAAATTTGATCACACATCTGTGCACAACAGAGGTATAATGTCGATATATTCCAGTGGAACGTTTAAAAGGTCCGGCGGACTTATTTCTGCAATTGCCAAGCAGATGAAAACAATTAATTTGAAACCTGTGAAGAAGATTCAAGTAACATTTGATCCTTTTCATAAGAATGCTGTAACAGCAAGGTATGTCTAACCTCAATATATTTCACTGAAACTAGAAACTAGAATTACATTATAAACTTCCGTACTGACTCTTTAAATACAATCGTCTTACAATCTTAAGCAAATTAGATAAGTATATCCTAATCATTTCATAAATTTAGACCCTATGTTAATTACTTTAATTACTTGTGACCCTATGTTAATTACTTTTTGCTACTTTTCATTCTTATAATTCTTATATTTAATTATCATAAAATATTAGATTAGTTGAGTTACTATTCTAAGGTTCAATAAATGACCTACCTATTTTATTTTACTTATGTTAAAAGTACATAATGTATCATTGAGAAATTATTATTGGTTGTTTATACAGGACAATATATCAATTAATCAGCCAATTATATTATTGAATACAAAAGTAATTAGTAGGATATACAGTGAACCCTCTTATAACGCGGTGAATGCGAATGAATCACATCATTCGTATCGCGTTATATGGAGACCAAACAATATAAAAGAAAGGTAAATTATAAATTATTATAAAGGTAAACGTTCCAACAAGCATTAAGGTTATAAGGCATTAATGATGTAAAGTTAGGAGGAAGGAAGACAACTAGCACATTCGGATGATGCAGTTCTATGTTATGGCAACCAGCATTATCAAAAACCAATAAAACTCCACTGACTGAGATAAAACAATTATAAAACAAATCCTTAAATAAATGTTGAGTCATCCAAGCTTTTTCATTCGCCAGAACTCAAGCAATTGGGTCTTTTAAATAATTTTCATGATGCGGGAAGTTGAAGAACGATGTATTATCCTTGGTTTTATTATACTGTTGAAAGGAAACCGCACTGTAAGAGTATCGCGTTATAGGAGGAATGTCGCAATTTCTGCCCCGCGTTATATGGAAACCGCGTTCTCCGAATACCACATCATAGGAGGGATAAATTTACAAATTTCAATTTCCCAAAAACATTTAGAATGGAGAAATATCATTGTTAAAAAATACAATGTTTTTAAAATGTCATTTTCTATGACCTTTCCTGGGTTTTTAAGTCTTTGAACTAAAAGTCATGAATTGTTTCCTATATGTAGATTATTATTTGAACAAACCAGCTCCGCCATTCTATTTATACTTAGGACCTGAGCGCACGCGCCTCTGCCAAACATCATATGCTCTCCTGAAATATCGATCGCAGAATAACTCCAACCTTATTTCACTTATTCTAATATTTCTACACTTATTCTCAACATTTTGCAGAGATTTCTTGTATTATATTAATGCACCTCGCATTGTTAACACAAACCTGAACTGCATAATCAAGTCGAATGTAGTCTGTGACCGATCGGAACCGGAAATTAAGGTCCACTTAACTGATACGAGGTAAACAATTTATAGAATAATTTGTATTGTTCTATAAATATGTGCTAACTAGGCATTGTTAGTTCTATTGCAATTGATGGATTCTATTTTACAGTTCTATTAAATTCAAAGCTAACAATTTGAGCGTACTTGAAATTCTACAAGGATTCAACAAGCACATCAGCAGTCAAGTCAAACCAGAAGAGGCGAACACATCGACCCAAACCGCCAAATTGGAAAAGAAGAAATTGAAGAAGAGATAAACCTATAATCATGGGTATGAAAGCTAATAATAAAAATTACCAACTCAAGCTGATAGAAACGATCTACAATCAAATACCAGCATTTACAGACGTCTTTACGGAAGAGACATTTTATATGACAGTTATTTGCTTTGTTATGACCACAATAGTTTTGGTATTCTTTATATCACGATTTGTCACAATTAAAGCTGTCGATTAAATCGTTGCTTTTCTACAAGTTTAATTTATTCAGAGTATATTCTGTTCGAAATGCCGTCAGAATGAGTGGGGTAAATCTGTTATGCTATTATGAAACTGATTGTTTTATGTTGTAATAAAAATTTCTTCTAAAAAACGTTTGGAAATGTTATATTGTTATTATCCTTATACTCTTTTTTTATTTTTTCGAGCATCGACTGCTATAGTCATTAGCACTACTCAATTCTTTTTCAATGTAATTAGTCATATTAGAGGTTAACACTATCGATAAGAAGAAGAATTCACTTTAATATGCATCCCCGCCGAGAATCGAACCCGAGACCTCAAGGACAGTGGCTAATTTTATTATATAGAAAATACTTTTAGAGTAATTTTTAGAATAATTTCAAAGACACGATTTTCAAAATATTTGGGTTATAGACTTCCAAAGTTGACAAATTTATAACGTTTTGCAAAATGGCTTTTACCGGCTAAACTAATGAAGATAATAACATTTTCTCAACGTCAGATGAAAGAGAAAAGGTTGCTTTTTGGAAGAAGATAATTTTTAAATCCGCCCTTACTGCCGGACTCTCCTTCAAAGTTGACTAATTTTTGAAATATTTAAAAACACGTGTTGCGCCACTTCATTTTCCGGCTAAAGTAATGAAGATAATAACATTTACTCAACATAATTGAACGAGGACGCGTTACTGCTTGAATTAATTTGATAAAATTTCAGGAATATATATATTGTAACATTGCATGATGATGATAAATGTCTGCAACTTTTAATAAGGGCTCTTACACGTTTACCAAATTGCATTTTCCGATTGAACAATTGAAGATAAACAAGTTTCTCACCGTAATAAGAAAATTTGTTAATAGAAATAAGAAAATGTCTAGATCTGTACACTTTCAAAGTCTTCAATAAATTCTTTCAAATTTAATAAAATTTCGACATTTTCAAAAATACGTTTTGCAATATTACATTTTAACTATTTACAGTTTAACTTTTGAAGATAGTAAAATTTCATCGTGAAATGAAAGAGGAAGAATGGCTGCTTGAAATAAGGGAATTCCTAAATCTGTTCGACTTTTAATGTGGTGGTTACAGCGCTTCAAAGTTGACAAACTCCTAACATTTTCAGAGTTTTGCAAAATTGTGTTTTCCGGTTAAATAAATATTTTTGTCGACATGAAATTGAAGAAGTGCATCTAGAAATAAGATAATCCTTAAATCTG
>WSZQ02000006.1:3234430-3248328 GCA_019419845.2 Weissflogia rhopalogaster
TTCACTATATCGTCATAATTTTCTACCCATTTTAATTCTCAGATAGATCTCAAACTTTACAATCTTATAGAGCAGAACGCGCTGATTCTGCACTTGTCATAATATATGATGGTCGATTTTGTCGTTCTCGAGTTATTTTGCAAAATATCCGATAACCCATATGTGTCCCGAAATATGAGAAATTCGACGTACAATTATAAGACAATTTTAATACGTACTTGTATAGTGACAAATAGTATATCCCATCTATATCAATCTAGTCAAATTAGCTGTAATGTTTAAAAATCGACCTGCATAAATTATAAATGTACTTTTATTAGTACAGTGGTGTCAAGGGCAAGTATAATTAAACTAAAACTGGACACACTTTCCACAGCAACGCTACATCGTAAAAATAGCAGTCACATGTGGCTAACGTATTGCCTAGTTTTAATTAACAATATTGATTCATTTAATTAACATATTCTTACCGAGAACCACAAACAAGGTAAAGAACAGGTATTTTCCAATAGAACCTTGCCTAATTCGATTATGTATACTCAAATGAATCTATTACGTCGCAGAATCTTATTAGAATCGAGCACGCAGAAATGCGTTTGAAAGGGCTTCAATCAATAATCCCGAATTAACAATAATAGATCGGATTGAGTTTCCCTGTCTGAAATTACCCAATTCGTGGCAAAATCAATGATTTCACACTTACCACATATTTTCAAGGGTGCTTCAAGCTCCAACAAAATTGGCTGCTGGAGGAAGATTTCTCTCGACTTCAAACACAAGCCGCGCACCTCTGCCTCGGTCATTTGCACCGACTTTCCAGGCCGACATCCTCGCACTATAAACAAACAAGAGAGGCAATTAACGCGGGCAAAGTTCGCCGGCCAACCGGCACGTAACAACGAAGAGTAAACAAATCCAACTAAACGTAGGCTGATGATACATCAAACACATCTGCGTGAACATCGGAATGTCCACAATGTAGTCTGAGAAATAATATTGATGCGTTGAAAAAGATATATATCTTTCAAATAAGTTTTAGGAAATTTCAAATAAGATTTATGCGACAATGCGTAAAATTATTCATAATCGAAAAAAATGCATGTGCTCGGAAACGGTAAACCCATTCCGAGAGAAACGTAATCGGAGCGCAAATTAACTGTACACAATTCGAATTTCGAATCAACAATCGGACATATTGTTTACAAGCAGCAGGCAAATCAAAAAAAAAACAGAGAAGCGAATTTGTGAGGCAGGTAACCTTCTCTCACGTGAAACAAAACTCAAAATAAGAAATAAAGCAATGTTAGCCGATTGAATCGAATCATTTAGCAATGAACACAGAGTAAGAGCGAGAGAAAGAGGGAGTTTGAAGTAAGGAAGAGAGAGAGAAGAAACATAATCAAAAGTACTACGTGTTAGAAGTGTTTCGGTTCTTACATTCGGACGAAAATATATCTTTGAATTTGGTTCTCTTCTTTTGCAACTCTTGCGGCGCATCTTGCTGCTGTACTTTGTATACTATTTCAAGTATTTTTTGTGCGAACGAAACGGGCCAACAGCACAGCACACGTAAAGCAGCACAAAAACAACAAGAGAATTTACTTTCGATAGTATAGAACAATGAACAATTTAATCCAATTGGAGATTATTTATAAATGCCTTTACAGTTTTGTTCCACTGATTATATGAATATATTTTAAATTACATTCGCAATTTCAACAAACTAAGAATGATAAAATAATCGAAATAAATTGCTTATATTTCTCATGATAGCCTTAAAAACATATTCATATATCTTTGGAATACAATTTCATATAATTTCCGTGTTTTTGTTTAAGGAGAGAACCTCATTTACCTAGACGAAAATATTCTTTTTCTCAGCTTCGTGAACTCAAAACGAGTTTTTGATAATAATTTGATGCATAGTAATCTTAACTCATTAAAAATTTAAGTAAAATACCGATGCAGTTTTATATGACATTTGAAACGAAAAACCAAAAAGTTTTTGAAAAATTCATAAAATTAGCCATCATTGCTGAATGAGACAAAAGTCAGGCGGAATTTTATCATACGTGTACACAAAATGCAGAAACAAATATTGCGAGAAAACGCATTTAAAGTTTTATAAACATAAGAATACTACATATAAGCAACTTTGCTTTATGGGCTGTAACTTCGTAAATACTACAGATATTGATTTGAAAATTTCAAAGAATATTCTGGAATAGTTTAGCAATTGATTGAAAACTCGATTTTTGAACCGGTAAATGAGGTACCCTTAACAAACTACAAAATACCGATTTTTACAAATAAAATCTAAAAAAAAAAGTTCAGTGTTGAGTTATGTAAAATCAAAGGAACTACAAAACTGAAACAGATATGAAAATAGAGATAATAGTGTCATAAACTAACTGAGAATGTGCGCCTGATTGCATCTTCTTGGCTGTCACCATTGGTTTTTCATAGTAAACTCAAGGAACTTACAAAAGAGTCGAATTGTGTGAGTGTTACTAAAAATAAAAGGCACCCGACGAAGGCGACGGCGAATTTATTCCTACGCTGCTTTGCAGGCATTGCCACAATCTTGTATCTACTGATGGGAGGAAATTATAAATAAATGCACTATCTCTATGATTGCCTTATTATTGTTTCCTGTGGTATACGAGATCGCAAAGGATGAGATGCACTGGGCTGAATTGAGGCTTGTCACTGGATGCGGCGATCGCACAAATCGACATCGTATGTGGTATGGAACGCACCGCGGGCACGTTCGCTCGATCTCGTTTCTACTCTATGTTAAATGTCGAATTAAGCGGATAATTTACCTTCTAATAATCGCTGTATTAGGCTGTCGACGTTTAATTCTGGATCCGCCATTTTTTGTGAATTTATTATTTGACGTGTAGGCACACTAACATTTTAGTAAGAAAAACCCCAAACTTGACAGAGTAATGGGGATTTTCGTGCCGTCGGTCACGCGCATGCGTAGAAGAACGTTGTACACATTTATAAACAGGCTGAACAATTTAAATCGTTCAAAGTATACATGTACATATTTTTAGTCAAAATGCAAATTATGTCACATGGCATCTTGTTTACTCTTTCACTATGTACATTATAAACACGTGGGTTTTGTTGTGAATTTTGATTTCAAAATATAGACTGACAAATAGACTAAGTAGGCAACCCAAAGTACTCGTCTGTCACAATTTTAAATCCGAAAAACTCTTGAATCTATGCAAATCTATTGTAATTATCTTTAATCAGGACAATTAAGTCTTACTTTCGGTTTACTATCAATATAACGTGTTTTTTACACTGTAAACTCTGTATCAATGAAAATAGCTATTGAGAATTTCTTCTTCGGATCCTGAAAAGCCCTCAGATAATTCGATGTCGATGTCAAGTTATACGATTGTTTCATGTTTCTTTATTTATTTTTCATTGTTTCCGTAGTTAGTTTGATTTAAGAAAGTCACTCTGAAAGTAATGTTCTATGGAGTTCTAGGGTTAGACATTTTAGAGTGCCTTTTCAATCGTCTTAACGAATCTTGCCGATGAACCACAAATAAAGAAGAAGAAGAGGAAGATGATGAAATCTTGCTGATAATTCTATATGTTATAAATAGTCGACGACCAAATAAGTGATTATGTTCATGATGGTTCTAATCAACCATTTGCTATAAGACATGTGCAGTTTATTTTAACAAATGTATATATGTATAAATATGTTGTTATTTAACGAAATAATGTTAAGCCTTTCCCAAATAAAAAGAAAATGGTGTCAATTTGTTAATAGTAGTAGATCACCTTTTTTACAAACTCCTTCGCCAGTAACCTTTTACATTACATTAAAAAACTCAATAACAATTTAAAACTTATATTCACAAATCTAATAAAAAAAAATAATAACAATACACATGCTGTATACCAACCCACTCTATTATGTCATCCCTCTCCTCAGCTTCCATTTTTCTTGCACAATTAGCCTTATTATTGTCGCGAATATGTGAATCATATTCACAATGTGGCGACGTTACCACGTCCACAGCCAATACGCGACTCATATGCGACTGCTGAACGATAGCACTTCGCTCATTCGTTATCTGCTGACTTAAGCATTTTTGCGTCTAAGGTCTACCTTCGATCAGAATTGAGGTAATTTAAATGTTCATATACGGGGAACCTATTTGAGCCATTGAGGGCTCCCATAGAGCCACTATAACATGGCATAATAATACTCTTGCAATCAGCAAGTTATGGCTCAAACAGAATCGGAGAAAGGACTCGCGGGATAGGACTACAGAAAGTGTAAGCTGGGTGGGAGCACAATTTACGTGACTTCGGTGAATTGACTTGTGTTACACGAAAACGGAATGAAATATTTGGGTATAATGGAATATTTTATATGGGCGTCGGCGTCGCCATATATGACAAAGGGCTGCCCGAAGGCCCTCCTGGAATCTTATAATTTGTTTTTTTTTTGTGAAATATATCGCAAGGCGGACTGGTAAAAATCTCATAAATGCTATTTCATATTCACCTGTATATTATGTGGGAAACTGCCAAGAACAAAAACATGGTAGGTTCCGGGACTTTCCGACTACTGCTGGTTACACTGTGGATGGGGAAAGGCGTGGGAAAAAAGTTAATTTAATTAATTTATATGTTTGTTCAAACTTGAATAAACCAACCTTAACCCGTCTCCAGGCAATCCCTACCCAACTTCTTTTCTATAATCCTCACAATGATCGCCACCCCCTCCCCCCTCCAGTACATAGTATGTTGTGATATTATTTGGTAATGAGGTAATATTTAATAGTTTGTTGTAAATGGGTGGAGAGAGGATACGGGGGTATGTTAATAAAGATTACTTTCTTATTAAAGCCTAATATACACGTTCTTTTACTATGTTTTTTTTATTATTTTTATTTAATTTTTATTAGTATTAATTTATATTAGTGTCACGGTAGGTTTTTTGGCATCACCACCAAATATCGCATAAGGTAATACGTCTCTACTAAATGTGTTGTTACGGGTTTTGGCGTTATCTTTACCTTACGTTGCTGAGAGGTTTTGCGTAGTTCAAAGGTGTGAGCGTTTTCTCACACGGGGTGTTCTAGGGCACTCGCTTGGCTTTTCTTAATCGTGCTCGACATACTACCGTGTTTACCGGGGATAATTATAAATGGTACTTGCCACTTGATGACGGACATCTCTGGAACGTATGAGGACGGCACGTTCGGTCGGCTGGCTATAGCCAGCCAGGTGGCTAAGTGTAAGCTGACGGTGTGCTAAGCTAGCTAGACCGGGGGTGGCTATGGTGGTGGTGTATTCACGAACTCACAGATAGTTTTAACGTATAAAAGTATATTGATTTATCAACAGAACTATAAGTACACTTATAAGTCTCTTTACAGAACAAATAATTAAAAATTAAGATTGAAGTTAAAGAGCGCATGACCGGACAGTATGGGGTAACTACCACGAGTGTCAGTATCGACGATTGATTTGCAACTGCTTAATAACGACGAGCTACCACTCAAGCAGTTATCCGACAACTACCTATCTCCCTACTGCCCCTCGGTCATTTGAATATATTCGGGTTTCCCCCTTCGCGGTGTCGTAGTTCTCGCCTTCTTGCATGACGCGTGGTACTACTTGTTTTCCAAGCATTGCTTAAGTCACGTACGCACTTGCGTTTTCCGTTACTTGTTTTTTTGTTACTCTTATCGTGTGGTGCACACATTTCGCCCGCGCGCTTTGCTTATCGATACGCCCCTTGGGCATGCGCCTCCTAAAATTATTTCGGTTTCCTAACTTTACATCTAATCTACACAAAACATGCCTTTGGTCTGAACTCTCCAGAATAAACCACCTGTTATTTAATATGAATTTCTTTATCAGCTTTTCGCATTCGCGACATTAGAACAGCGAATCGAAATGCATTCGCTGTTCTAATATAAAGTGATTTAGAAATTTCCTACAATACATAGAATGTCGGATGAATAAAGATGGTTTTCATGAATACTCGTATATGCACATTTCAAAGGATAGACTACTTAAACAATGGCAATTAGGTCATGATTTTATGTAGACAAATTTACCTGTAACCTGCACATAAATAAGCAAATAATGATTCTTATCTAATCTGGTTTCTATTTGTTTTCGAAAACCGATTTCAACACATTGAGAGCAAATATTTGGTCTCAAATATGAAATATAACGAATGATGGAATTCAGATAAATTAATAATTACACTTTCGTTCTGATTCTTTAACTTAAAAATGGCAGTGATGATTCAATGTGGTTTCCCAGAAAGGAGCACTCTCGAAGGAAAGAACGTGAATAGGATCTCTCGGCACACTTTGTGGAACGTAAGCGATTTAAATCCCAATTTAGCAACGCTGGTAAAGAAGTTACCAAACTTTTTTTTCGCGGATGTCAAATGAACCTTATAATCCTTTATAAACGGGGAATCTCCATCGTTAACCGGAAAGGGGGCACTTCTGTACCTCCTCGCAAAAGGGAAGAACCATGTCATTTTTACAGTTTTCATTTCACAAAGGGGAGGATGACAAATCATGAGCGGGATACATTTGACCCACGGGTTTGTGATAAAGCAAATGCATGACTTTTACGGTAGGATTACACAGGTGTAACGATGGTGTGGTTAAAGACCAAGTAACCGAGGTGTGCAAGCTGTCAGGCTTGGTAACAGCGGTAGAAAAAGTGCGGTGTTCAGAAGTCTGAAGAGAAAAGTACGAAGAGATAAAATTGGCCTAGTAGAAATACATTCTAGCTGACAGGTGTGACGGTTGGAAGAGTATTACATTGTGAGTGACATGAATTTGGAGGGAATACATTCCCCACAGACTAATTACATTGAAAACGAATTGAATAGAGCTAATTACCACAGCAGTGGATGTTCGGTAAAACCAAACAAAAAACTAAATGTTAAATAAATTTCATTCAAAAATAGGATGCAATTTCTAAAAAAAATACGTGAATATGAATGTATGTTTTGGTCGAATCGGCTTTTCATCTATCCGAAAATAATGTAACACATCATGTTTAAAATATTTCGAGAATAAAAACGCATGAATCAATGTTCCATCATGATTCATGATACGAATGGTGTTTGCTCATTTGTTATCTCACTTTTTCGACGATAAGAGATTCTGATAACAACAGGTTGGAATTAGATGTACGTTGACGATCTCCTGAACCAATTTGCGCCTAGTTGTGGTAATCATCTCTGAGTGTTCCGTTCGGTTACTTGATTACTTTTAAACCTTGATTCGTGCAGTACAAACGAAGAAGAACCGTATGGTTCTTTATTAGTTGACCACCATGAAGAAACATCGAGCAGTTTTTCTCCTGCTGCTTATAACATCATGTGTATTCCACATAGTTAACTCACAGGACACAGCGGAAGATGACGATGGTGCTGAGGTATTTGATAAGAATATGGGTGGTGATACACATATGCCCCAACCGGATGAAGGTAAGATATAGTTTTTGTTTTACACTGCTTAAGCAAGTTGCAAAGGCATTGATTGCTTTGGGTTCACATGCGTACTAAATTTGGCACAATTTCAAGGCAAGACGCCTTTAGATTCTGGTGATGGTACTGGTGATGGCGATGGTTCGGAAACTGATAACAATGATCATTCCGGGAATACTAACGCGAAGACAAATGAAGGTAAAACGGAGGAACAGGACGACAATACACAGGAAGAAGCAAAGGTAGAGGAGAAGGTTGTTGAGAAACCGCCCAAGGCCAGCAAACCTTCTTTAGCACGCAAAATGCCTTCCCAATCGGAACGATTGACGAATCCTCAGATTCCACAAGCATTAAATCCATTTGAAGACGGTAATTGGAAATCATGATACATTTCATTAGCACCAGCGCCATTATTTTCAGCTTTGTTCATTTTTAAGGAGTGGCCGTAGCTTATTTTTTATACCTTGCGATGATAAGGATGTATCGTTGCTGATAACATGAACGAACAAACATACCTCATCAGAATGATAAACTGATAAATGAGTTTGTTTCGAAAAATGCGTCATATCATATATCAAAAAAAAAAGTCGATACTCTTAATGAGATTAGGTTTTAATACGTAGACATATTAATGATTAATCACCCAAATATTTTGTTACATCAAACCAACTAATCAAATTAATCATTTAAAATATGAAATAACGGTCACTAATATAATAAACATATTTTAGCAATGAAATTCACTGAAGAATATGCCAGAGTCGCACCTCTTAAGACGATCGGTCAAGGAACTGGAGGGGTACCTTATGTAATAACAAATTCGGAATTGAAACGTGTTCGTGATCAGTTCATGTATTGGTACTACGATCAGGGTGGTGATAATGAAAACCGCGGTGATTACCAACATAATATTCATTCATCTTCGCCAACCGTCCACAAGAATTTGAATTTCCAACTGCCTTTCTTCGGGTTCCGCTACAACTATACTCGTGTCTCCCTTAATGGCTACTTGGAATTCAGTGATCCACCAGAGAATTATGAGACCTATCCGTTGGTGTTCCCAAATAAGGATTGGCCCAAGAAGAATGACCCCGCCTTCATTGGTATTTGGCACTCCAAATGTCGAGCAGGAGGTATCCGTGCAGAAGACTACGATCAACGTGCTGCTGGCGTGTACTTCAGGTTGGAGCGAGATCTACCTAGTCGAAAAGATGCTCTAGGTGTTATGACTTACAACCGATTGATGTGGGATATCCGAGAAGGTGTTATCGGTGCCGATTCCTTCATTCCTAAGCATGCTATAGTTGTTACTTGGAAAAACGTCACTTTTGCTGGTGGTATCAGTAATGCCCTCTATACGGTAGGAATGAATAGAAACTCAAGTGCAATATTTTGAAAATCCAATTTAATCTTTTAGACCAACACATTCCAACTTGTGCTAGCCACGGATGAAGTATTTACTTATGCCATTTTCAACTACAAGGATCTGCAATGGACTACTCATACGGAAGCCCGTGGTGATACCACTACTGGAGAAGGTGGTACCCCTGCCTATGTTGGTTTTAATGGCGGCAATGGTACCCGTGCCCAAGAATATCATCCTTACAGTCAGAAATCAGTTATTCGGGATTTGACAAGCCGTGGCTTTGCTAATAACTTCCCAGGAAGACACATATTCCGTATAGATGAAAATATTCTATTAGGTACATGCAACAAAGATCTTGACGATGCTAATCTCCCACTGGTAATCGCCCCCGAAAGTGGTAATATGTTAGGCGGTACTATTGTAAACATCACTGGACCTTGCTTCACGCCACAGGACAAGATTCGTTGTAAATTTGATGTGATAGTTGATGAAGTTGAAGGCACATACATTGGTCCCAATCGGGCAATATGCATTCAACCACGTCTTTTCGTTGAGGGATACATCAATCTGGAAGTAGCCATCGGTAATGGGAAATTCAAATGGAAAGGAAAATATTTCGTAGAGACACCAGCGTCGGCGGCAGAGAAGATTTTCTTCGACGGCAACCAGGTCAACGAAAAATATCCTGAATCTATTAAATTAACCTGGGTAAAGCAGAATTTGACTGCCAATGAAGCGGCTTTAGTTAAATTTTCATTGTGGGGATATCGTGAAAGAACAGTTCGACCCGAATTCGTTTATATTGCCAGTTTAGGGGAACAGTCCAACAATGGCGAATATCATATTGTGCCAGGAAATTACCGAAATAACGAAAATCCACTCTACAATGATATTAAGTTTGGATTCATTCAAATCAACTTGACGGAGACGATTCAGGTTAATTCTGGGAATAATATGTGGGATGTGAATGTAACTCCGGTGATTTGGTCCCGCCCAATTCCATTAGGCTGGTATTTTGCTCCTCAATGGGAACGAGAATATGGATTAAATTGGCCTGCTTCCCTGTGTAATAATTGGTTAAAGAACGACAGATTTTTGAAAAACTTTGCTCACGAACTTCACCAATGTCCATGCTCTCTTGAACATGCTCTGTATGACAAAGGCAGATACCTTCCGGACTTTACCTGTGACAAGGACGTTAATCCAACATGTAGATACAACAAGGGTGCTGTGCACTGTGTCAGAAGTGGATCACCAACGTGAGTAATCGTTTAATTAATGATTCATAATTTGCTTAAACATTAATTTTGCCAACAGATTGGAAGGATCCGAACAACAATGTTGTTACGATAAGAATGGGTATCTTATGATGTCCTATGATCAAATGTGGGGTTCCAGTCCTTTCCGTTCTCACAATCTTGGTTACCTACCCTGGGATGAAGCCAATAAGGTGCCTACCCTTTCTCAATGGTTCCACGATTATGTGCCAAAATATCTCTGCTGCATTTGGCAAGATAACAATTTGCGAGGGGAAACGGGTGAACAATCTGTGGGATGTGAAACTCTACGGTTCGAACGTCGACCAACCCAAGACTGCGTTGCATACCAAGCTCCCGGAGTTGCAGGTGTTTTCGGGGATCCACACATTGTCACATTCGATGATTACGAGTATACTTTCAATGGTTTAGGAGAATTTACCTTGGTCCGCACCGAAAATAAAGAACTTCGACTGGATGTTCAGGGAAGATTTGAACAGTTACCGATGAATGCTTACGGTGAAGTCAAAGCAACCCAACTGACGTCGATCGTGGCCAGAGGCAATTCTTCGACGGTCATTGAAGTCAGATCCCGACCCAAAGAAGCAAGCTGGAGATACAAATTGGACGTCTTGGCAGATGGAAAGCGAATTTACTTTGATCGTCCCTCGCTAAAGTTCCAACACTTCCCGGGAGTCCTCGTCTACACTCCAACATATATTTTAAATCAATCTGAAGTTGTGATTATGTTTGACTCGGGAGCCGGTGTTGAAGTTATCGATAATCAGGGATATTTGTCTGCGAGAGTTTACTTGCCGTGGACATTTATTGTAAGTTGTAAAGGATTTAAAGTGAAAATATTACCACTAATATCTATTTCTATTTCAAACAGAACCAAACTTCAGGACTGTTTGGTAACTGGTCTTTCAACATGGCTGATGACTTGGTAACCCCAGATGGGACCAAGATATCTCTCTCCACAGATGACTTCAGTAACCTGTATAGTAAATTCGGAACAGAATGGATGTTGCAAGATAAAGAAGTGGCTAAGATCGGAAGGGCCCTGTTCCACCGCGAATATGCTCGCACTTCGAGTTATTACAACGACAAGGACTTTGTGCCGGAATTTATAATGGATATTGAAAGATTTCTACCTGCCAACAGGTCCAGAGATATTGCAATGGGCAAAACTCTTTGCTACGACAACGATCAATGTCTGTACGACTATGCTATGACTTTGAATCGAGATCTAGCGCATTTTACTCTGAATTACCACGCATCAATAATGAACATCAAGGAGATTAATCGGAAACAGGTAATATCCTGCGGTGTTCTTGAGACTCCCAGATTCGGCCGGAAGTCAAACTTCCTCTTCGTACCAGGCACGAAAGTTTCCTTTGAGTGTAACGAGAACTTCATCCTGCAAGGTGATCAAAGACGCGAGTGCCTAGCAAATGGACATTGGGACCTTCCACTCCATGGATATACTGAATGTTTACGTAAGTATTAACCAAATGCTGTTTCAGGGGTATAAAATAACCTATACTAAACTGTACATAACTGAATGCAGGTGAACAGGAATATTCATCGCGGAATGCCGGAATGACATTCGGTCTAATATTAATCGTGGTGTGCACCGTGCTGGTGGTACTCGCGTATATTGCTTTCCGCATATATCGTCGGGTATATATAGAGAAAGATCGTTCATTTTTAAATCCACCTTCGCGTGCGGCTTCCAAATTAAGTTTGAATAAAATCGATGGCGACTCTGATGATGATATGACACTTCCCGTAAAATCTTCGGCTGCAAGCGAACGCAGTTCGTCGAACAGCGACTCTATCAAGAAACCACTGTTTTACGATAAGAGTTATAGAACTCATGAACCACTGGCCGGCTTACCAGAGGTGGACTTTGAGGATAAGCCGATGGATCTGGATAGCGAATATGACGCAACGAGTCAAAGTAGTCCGGAGATGAGGCGAGATGATGATGGACGTGTATACAACACGCGTGATTCTGTTACCAACGGTCCCATTTACACCGTGCCAATGAATAATAATTCTTTCAAACCTACTACGCAAACCCCCATTGACAATAATAGTTCAAACATATATAGTGAACCATTTCAACACACAAAACGCGATATTCGTCCACAACCGAATTATAACCATCAAAGGGACACTTTCCAAAGTCAGGGATCAATTGTTACCGATGTATAAAGTATTCTAGACGTTAAATGCCAACATTTGGAAAGATTAGTAATAAATATTAAGTACATCTGACATTTGGGCATGTGGAATGAATAATATTAATATCATTGATGCACATATTTTACTGTTTTTGTAATATTATCTTTACTTGAATAAACATAATGTAAATTAAAATCGAAGTGATATTAATTATTTTACCCATTCCACATGCATTTTATTATAATATCAGATATGGGCGGCCGCAGGATGTTTATGAGGGGGTGGGGGCTAATTTGGGGTCTAGGGAAAGTCAAAAAATGAATCTTTAGCAGTGCTGTTTGTGGTAAAGTTTAGCAAACAAATAAAATTTCGACATTCCAGGGAGGACGTCTGTTTGGAATAGTTTTATAATTGTGATTCTTTAATTTCCAGGGCAACAGGAATACGCCGCAAGGACAGCAGGTTACACCTGGGCAATCATTTTGGCAGTTACAGTAACTTTGATAGTACTACTTGCATTTGGGGCTTACAAATTCTTCCAAATGAGAAAACAGCAAAATGATATGGTTGACGATGTTGGATAGTAAGTACTATTATCGTGTATCACTTGGGAATGAACTACCATATTTGATTTGAAATTTAGTAATATCACACGTGACAAAGCCCGCGAAGCTGCATTAAAGTCATCGGCGCCCGCTGGTTACTATGAGGATGAAAGTGTTCGCTCCACCGTGTCCAACAGGGATGACTTGAATTTAGGAACGCACGGATTGTAAGTAATAAAACAGTGATGGTGAACCTAGGCCCGTGGGTCAGTTACGGTCTCTCGCGCGCTTTTTGATACCTCGAAGCACATATGACCCTATAACCAACGATCTCAAATATGGGGAAAATTCGACCCACGATCTCAAAATGGTTCTCCAACACTCCAATAGAAAGTCTTAATAGAGATAATACTATTAATTTCATTTCATTTTCAGGCGCGATTCAGATCTTCATTCAGATCTCTCTCATAAGCAACCTTATACGACAACTACCTTCCAAAGTTCGTCTACGGAAAACGATGAAGCCCTTTCGTCGCATGGTCCATCTCCTCAGCACGCAAGTCCTACAATGCGAAACGTGGAATCACTACAACATCCAGCACCACATCGTTTGGATTCACCTGAACCAATCGCCCATGAACAGTCAGGTGCAGCACCAACCCTCCCGTACCAGTATATATCTGACTACAGAACAACATCACCAACAACTCGTGAAACGGTTATATAAAATATCGTGTTGCTGCTTACAAGTATTAGCAATTAAGTATTAGAGCCAATTACATGAAATCGTACTTTAGTGAAATTCGAAAAGAGTTCATTGAAATTTATTATTTTGTAATATGTCTATGTAGTATTTAGAACATTAGCCCGCTGCCATTGAGGGTAATTGGTAGTAAATTGTAGGAACAAGTTTTATTATAACAAAGATGTTTTTATACTTTATCGATAACTTAAATATATGCTTTTTGGGAAACAAGTTTGTGAACTGATTACTGACTACAGTTAAGAACAAACATAGTTATTTATTACATAGG
>WSZQ02000006.1:3258007-3273240 GCA_019419845.2 Weissflogia rhopalogaster
TAGCGAGACCGGATTGGGCCAGGTGAAAGTTACTATTCCCTTACACCACTATGTGGTAGAAAAAGGTTGTTGAATAAATAAAAAATTTCGATTTTGTTTTCTAACACGATTGTCAAAAACGAAGTTATCTGCCTTTTTCATCATTATTTTTCTTTAATTTCCTAGTTTCTCAAAATTAAACATGAGAAAAATGAGATTTCCTGGCAAAAAATAGAAGAATTTTAAAAATGTCTTATTTTTTCAGATGATATGGTACAAGTCACTTCAGTTCCTGTGGTAAGTCCTCATAAAATCGTAAAATAACGCTTTGCGTGACTAAAATGTTTGACAAAATCAATCGCCATCGCTGTATCTCTTATTTTCGGTTCATTTTTTTTTAATGTAATTTCATTTAATTCTCATCGGTGCTGTCAGTTTTTTTTTTACAATTTCATTTGATGTGATTAATAATTTTATAGCATCCTAGTGGGCAGCAGACATCAGGGCGTGTAAAACAGGCGGCTGCCAACAGCAGCAGTAGTGGCGGCACTAATCATCGCCCGCAGGAATTTCGCAAATCGTTCTCATTCGTTGATTTAGCCGCGCAAATCGCCACAATTTTGCCGAAGCACAGCGCCACCGATCGCAGCGTCATCTCGACGACGGTAACGCACACGTCGGTAGACGACGACGCTAAGGTGTTTCAAACGTCGGTAAACACGCGTAAAATTAGTAATGTGCGACGCAGCACGATGAAAATCCCCGAGATCCGCATCGATCCGCCGACGGATTTCACCAACTCGATGCCGGACCTACCGAGTTGCTTCCGGCAATTGCAGATGGACGTTGCGTCACCCACCGGCGAACCTCCCAACTTTAATTTCAGTAATAACTATTATGATTTCGGTAGCTGTCCGGAATTAAGTGCGGGTCGCAATTTAGTTTTGAGAAAATCTGGGGAAGAGCATAAAACAACCGTAAATCAGGAGAATGTAGGGTTAAGTGAAGCAGAGGTTAGGGAGAACGAGGTTAGGAATTCGGGACGCAGGCGAAAAATTGCAGTGAGCGGTACTCGAAGGAGGTTAAGTTTGCAGTTTCGACGCGTGCGTAGTGGCGAAACGAGGTTGAAATTGCGCGCGAGTCATTCGCGCCCCCTGTTGGCGGGTAGCGTTCAAAATTTTCAAACTCAAAATTTTGACACGACACTCGCACAACAGGATGTTTCTCGCTCCACTCCGGCAAGTCTGTCGCCACCGTCCTGTCTTTCATCGCCTCCGGTCGTTCATGCGGCTCCTGCGACGAAATCGCCGCCTAAATCGACGAAAAAATCCTGCAGTCCTTCAGATCTGCTTAAAAACAAGCTGAAGCAATCGTTGTCGATGCAGAATTTGCACAGTAATGCAAAGAAGGAGTTGTCGTTTGACGCGGAGAGTTCATACCATACGGTGCATTCGCCTCGCGATTTACCTGCAGACGTTGTGGCTTTCCTGCGACGCGACTCACCACTCACCGTGAAGGGGGAGCAGCAGGACGCGGTCGAAACGGTCGAGCGGGGCGAGTTCACGAGGTCGTCGTCTTCGACGGCTGCCTCGTTGTCGGCGGCTGGGACGGCAGCGAGTAGTGCTTGTTCGCTGACGCGCTGCTGCTGTGGCATGCCCGACTGCAGCAGGAATAGTCTCTCGATTGCCGAGTTCTTGGAGACGTATTTCGATAGTGTGGTAAGCAGAAATGGGGATCTTCAGCTCGACTTTTAGGTGGTTTAACTGGCCAAGTTTAGGTGGCGGATGCTTTACTTCCCTTACTTGGTGCCCTACGTCTCATCTCTCTTATTTGATCGTCTTATATTTATGTACCTATTTTTGCGTAACTTTACTAATATTTTATGTTCATTTCTATGTTTTTAAACCCAAACACTCCTGCAAACGCACATTAATACCAAGGTTAAATTTATGTATTCCATTCTATAACCTCAAATCTAACTTCAAAACCAAATTATGTACATATTCTATCTAAGGAATACAAAGTTTAACCTCGTTATATTTTGTAACGATACAAAGTGTAATAACTGAGTATTTACAGGATGAAACCTTTGAGGAGATGCTAAACCGACAAAAGTCTGAACTGAACGCCCTAATGGAGGCCCATCGCAAGCAACAGTTGGAATATATGGGCTCCCTTTCAGGTAAATTAATAACCTCCATTTTTTGCCAACTGATTTTTAACCCCTTTTTACCTAATTTCTACAGGAAGTCGCCGAAATAACCAAAGCTAAACATCAATAGCAGCTACAACAGTATATGTGGATCGTTTTTTATTAAGTCATTTGCAGCTGGTGATGAGGATTTGCTGAAAAACGACGAGACCCGCCAATCGACGAAAAGCGCTCGTGTTTTATCCTGTTTGGAGGTTAGCAATGCCGTAGACTATCTCTTTCTCGCGCCCGCGCATAGCAATGTTTCTTCTCTTCTTATCGTCCTATCGCGTTACTAATACCCACGTAACCTCAATTTAAGCCTATAATCGATAAATCTCGAGGAATTTACCTAAGTCTTAAACAAACCAAACGCTATAAACAAGTGCACGAGAAACGCCGCATTGCATTCAAGAGAAGGGAAAAAATCTGAAAAAAAAAACAAAAAAAAAACAAGTGTGTGATAAATATGTATAGTTTATTGTTTATATTGTACATTCATAAATAATTAGTTAGTCATAGACACTTATACTACGATAATCAGCTGATATACAATATAACAAATCGTATATTGTAAGATTTTGCCGTTATTGTTCCGAAATTTAGCCCTTCACCTCAAATATGTTAGTTTTATGGCACTTTAAGTTTAAAACACTCAGTTTATTTAATTAATTTTGTGTATGTTTGGTTGCCCAAGGTGAAAATCAAGTATCATGAATGTAATTGGAATGTTTCTTTTGCATTTTGCAAATTTTATGGTTTGTAATGTTAGAATTGGGAAACGAATGTGGCCAATTTCTATTTTTAGGCTTTTTACACCTATATGTAGCCTACAATTGCATATTTTCGGTGCTTGACGTCAGTTGCACCAGCGGCTTGGATGCAGCAGGATGAGCCAAACCCAAAAATCGCCGATAATTCGCAATCATTAATGTTTGCGTTGTAATTACGCGTTAATTAGACAGTACGTAAGGTGATTTCTACTAGGTACTAGTCATGGCTTTGAATGGCTTCTTCGATATCTTCCAAAAGGGCAAAGTAAGTGTAAGCATACATTTTGAGGTTAGATTTGGTAGTTTTGTTATATTTGTGCGAATTTTACAGACTTTCCGGCCAAAGAAAAAGTTCGCACACGGTACGATTCGCTACAGTTTGCACAAGCAGGCTTGTGCAAGCCTAAATTCTGGGATTAATCTTAAATCGGCTGTGTGTCT
Source organism: Weissflogia rhopalogaster (assembly GCA_019419845.2). NCBI lineage: Eukaryota > Metazoa > Arthropoda > Insecta > Coleoptera > Staphylinidae > Weissflogia > Weissflogia rhopalogaster. The sequence continues at coordinate 3,261,392 of WSZQ02000006.1, forward strand.
TCCCGAGGGAGAGGATTTAAATGATTGGATTGCAGTTCATGGTAAGTCTTTTTTGCTGCAAACTGTTCTCTTAAAAGTATGGTATTATTAGATGCACGATTAAATTCGGTTTCGATGGTTACTCTTAGTCGTAAAATATCAATCTTATTTATTGAGATAAATTAGTTTAAAGTTGAGGTTATCACTTATTTGTTTTTCCACCTAGTTGTCGATTTTTTCAATCGAATTAACTTGATCTACGGCACGATTTCGGAGTATTGCACCGAGGCGTCCTGCCCGACAATGTCGGGAGGACCACGTTTCGAATATCTTTGGGCGGACGGACAGAAATACAAGAAACCAACAGCGCTACCGGCGAAGGAATACGTCTCACATTTGATGGACTGGATCGAGAATCAGATCAACGATCAGACGCTCTTCCCCTGCACGTCGGATTTGCCATTTCCGAAGAACTTCGCCTCGCACTGCAGCAAGATACTCGCTCGATTGCATCGCGTTTTTGTCCACGTTTACATCCATCACTTCGAAAACATCGTGATGATTAACGCCGAAGCCCATGTGAACACGTGCTACAAGCATTTCTACTACTTTGTCAAAGAATTCGATCTGGTCTCGAATAAGGAGTTGGAGCCACTGCAACAGATGGCCTCGAAAATTTGCACTTAGTCACTTTTCTAGATGTTTTTATTTACATCACATACATACAGACAAACACTGATTTTAACAAATTTTTAGATTAGTTTTAACGTTTATATTTTACGATTTTAAAAGTGAGGAATTATTGAATTTTTGTAATATTGGTTATTTATTGCAATTAAAATCTAGTTAAAATTTCGGGTGATAGTCCCGAGAATCCAAATTGGAACTTTTTGTTATGCCTTCATTCGTTCTTATTCAAGAAAGAAATGTACTAAAACATACTTTTTTGAAATATCTTTTACTTTCGCATTCTAATTTATAGCGCAATTCCATTTCTCGGATTGGCAATTGAATGAATTGTTGTGACGGCTAACTAGAAAAATGATTGTGTAATGTTATTGTTAAAGCAAATGGAACCAGTGAAATTGCAGGTGTTTACCGCTAAAAGCTTTGTCGCACACCTTTAACATTTTACCACTTATATTATTTATAATAATGCCGTGAAGAAAAAATTAGGTTCAATAGTAATATTTATTTAAATCAATGTAGATAAAGCAAGAGCATTAATTTTTAATATGTGTGGCGCCATCTATTTACTAATGTACCAAGTTCAACTACATTAGAAATACAGATTCCTACTTGAGCTTTTTACCAGAGCTTTGCAATTATACTATTACCTAAAAGATGGCGCTAATTGATATAAATTCCGTAGTATTGTTTAAAAAAGTTTAGAATTAAAGTTTTCCCGAATTGTATGAAAAATTACATTTATTTAATTTTTTAAATCCTCAATCTTTATCTCTTTGATTCTCCTAGTACCAAAATTTTTGATACTATTGTAAAATTTTCGGAAGACGCGAAGATGTAATGTTGAATTTGGTATTGTGAACTGAATTATATTACAATAAAAGACTTTCTCGTATTTAAGAAGATTTATTATTTATTTTTCTTTGCTTACAAATTTCGATCCGTAAATTACATTACATTGCCCTATGGAGAATGATGTTCAAATTAATTATTTCTGACTTGTACGGAGACAACCTGCAGTGTGTCGGGGCGTTGGTCTAGTGGTTAAGGTGGATGGTTTCTATTTGGGCGCGGCGGGTTCGAGTCTCGCTTGCGGGAGTGGTTTATTTTTTAAATTGTATTTTCAATCAAACGTTTTAGCAAAATAGAATGGTCAACCGCCGCTTCGCGGCGGTAGTTCGTTTTCCTGGCGGGCTCTGCAATCATTATTGTTCGCCGCTTCGCGGCGAACTCCCTCGAGTCCCGACTCACGAGCTCCCGTCAAGCAGGTAAAACGACAGCCCGGCCGGGCCTCGACCCCACGGTCCTCCGTTTCGTAGGCGTCGACCCTACCACCGTGCCACCCAGGCGGCATACACCTGGTCGAAATTTAAGGGATTAAAATGAACACGTCTTCACACTTAGTCTATAATGTACAGAGAATAGGATTACAATATTTTTAAATGTATATGAATTGCAATTTGTAAGAAAAGAAAAATAGATAATAAAACGTCTTAAATGCGAGAAAGACTTTCATTGTAATATAATTTATTTGTAACTGAGATTAATTAGAATTTTCACAAAACATTCCTCGATTCTTTTTAAACACAAATCACCTCGTGCCACAATTCATATACTAATTCATATTATTAATCCCCTTAAAATATATGACAATTCCAATTCACTACATTGAAAGATTCCGAAAATTTTACGAAAGAATCAAAAATTTTGGTACCAGGATCACAGAGATGCAAAGAGATAAAGTTGGCGATTGACGACGAAACTGTGAGTTGAAATGGTATTGCCGAAAATTTTCAAATTTGGTGAAAAATAATTTCGTTTACACAAAATCTAAACGAAAAGTAAAGGAAATAAAAAGCTTAAAAGTATCGATATCTTAATTTTCTAAGATGTGATCTGTGGCAAAACACTGCAATTTGAAAATAAACAGACATTCACGTACATTGTTACAAAAGGAAATATTGAAAAACTAATATTGAAACAATTAACATTTAATACAATTTAAAATGGCCAGTTAAAGGCTCAAGTACACTTTTAGGCGCTGGTCCAATCGCAATCACTGTCCTGCTGCCTGGAGCCACCTGAGTTTGTCCTGCATCTCTCACAATCGACGAGAGAACACCGGCTGCACGTGCTGCTTCGTCCAGTTTCAGCAAGTCTTCTTCAGATTCTAATTTTATTGTAATTTTTGTCCCTCCTGCAAAGTATTTCAATGTTAAAATAATTAGATAACATTTTCATACATTTAGTGAGGTTTAAACACACTTTTCAATGGAACTGAACATACCATATTGAAGCCAGTTTGCCAGCAGTTTAATATCAGTCTCCATCGCCTTCCTGTAAGCAGCAACTGACGCATGACCGCATTGTGCAGCCACTTTACCCTTCTGCATCTTGAGATCATTTCTAATCGCCATCACAAGACGATATTCATCCTTCAATTCTGGAAACTAACAGATATTATTAGGCGTAATGAATGCATGCAAACATACTTGTTGAGTTTTGATATTACATCGTACCGTTCCTCCAAAGGAATTGTTTCCATTTTAAGTACTTCCTCCAGAGTGTCTGGTTTCTTCCTGGTTGTCTTGTGAAATCTTGTGAGGAAGTACATCACAGAAGCACCGACGATCGTTCCGCTTGTAAACATCGCCAATGATGATGTACTAGTTATTAAACCCATTATTTTATCACGGTTTGATTAGAATATGTAAATACTTGTGTTTATAATCACTATCTATGATTAAAATAACCACCGTATTCCTGCTGACCTACACATGGTATTATTATAGGCAACCAGTTATACATTATAGAGACAATGAGTTATAACTTAGGAAAACAACTAGTTTTATCTATCCAGAGAACTCAAAATATTTCTTGCAGGGTTCCTGCATAATTCCATAAATTTCTTTGTATATATTCAATAAATGACTACAAATAGAACTTAAAATCGCCTATTTTAATATATTAGTTAAAGGTTTTCGCTCAATATACTAGCTTTAGACTTGTAAAAGTCAAATTATTAACGCTGAAGTTGGCAACCAAATAAACATAATGTAGATTTTATCCCAACTTTCTACTTTCAAATGATATATTAACAGGTTTCACCATTAAAGTTATTACGAACCATAAAAAAACAATGGTTAGTTTCTCGCCTTTCCATCTACTTTCTCAATGTCATAACAGCACAGAGAACATTCTATGTACAAGTTAAAACACTTTAAATTATCGATATTGACATTACAATTAACTACAGCCAAATCCACTGCCAACAAATCTCCAAAAACACTTCTCAACCTTCAAAAAATACTGTCTTCACATGTCTCCACCTTTCAAACACAACAAAATCTATCAAACAAAAGACAAACTTGAACAAAATCATGTAGTAATCACAAAACATAAAACATCCGGAAGGTTTCGACTTGTATCTAAATACGCCAACAAAGTCTAGTCTAAAATAATTATATTTAACGATAGTAAGTGTAATTAATTAAACCGTGGTAACTAATACATTTATACCGTGGCTTGAACAAAATTCGTTTAAAACATTCACAATTCTCGCCTAGCTTCTGGGACTGGTTTTCGTTTCAATCGTGTATGAGTAAAATCGACGTGTAATTTCGCTTCTCCCTTGATGAGCTTCTTTTCGGGGATTGATGAGTATATTATAGCGATTGTTTGATGTTGGATTCGTCTAGTCTGTTGCTCACCATCTCGACGTCACGATGTTTCCGAGGATGTTGGAAGTGTTGCACTTACTTACAGGGTTGTTGCAGTATTTAATAACTTAGTTTGTCTTAATATGTTTCTTCTAGGTTTTAAGCTGAGGAGTAGTGGAGATGACTTAGTTGTCTTAAACCTTGCCCTTGAGAGATGCGGGCATCTCTGGTGGTGGTGGACGTGGCATCGAGGTTGCAACCTGGAAACATACATTTATGAAGAGTTTCGTTTTTGGAGTGAAAAACAAAGGAGAAACTGAAAATGCAAAAAACTGAATATATTAAAAAAAGGAAATTTACCTTGAACGCATCGTAGATGAACCACTGTGCGGCAGTAAGCGTACCAATCATGACAATCCTGGGACCCAGACCCTTCCAGAGTCCCATAAAGCCAATCTCGGCGAAGATCTCACCCATAGCGGCGCCCTTCTTCTGGTTCAGCTTCGACACCATCGTGTCGGCCGGATGCGAGACAATCGCGCAGAACACACCGGCGATGTAACCGGCGGCGAACGTGACCAGCAGCTGCTCGCCCTTTGAGCATTCCGAGCGCGGCTTCGGTACGAGGTGCGCATACAGCAGCTCGACAGTACGCTCGAAGCACGCAAACTTCATCATCGTGTACGGAATTTGCCTACCCCACAGCGGCACCAAGCTCTTGTAGAACCCATTGATACCCTCCTCGGCCATGATGCGCGGATAGCATTCGCGCAGCGTGTTGGCAAAACCGGGCGTCGTCTGGATCTTCACCTTGCACGCCTCCATCGGCGAGAGGGCGATGTCGGCGAAGAATTCGGCGCTGGCAGAAGCCGCCAGGTACAGCCAGGTGCGATACAGGTAGCTGTTCTCCTCGCCGATCATGTTGCCGTACATCACCTTGAATACCTCGTAGAGGCCAAACTTGCACATGCCCTGCATCGAATAGCCGATAAACGTCGGCGCCCAGCCCTTGGCGAGGCCGCGCATACCCTCCTCGGCGAGCGTCACCTTGAAGCCGTGGCCGAGGTTCTTGTATTTGGCAGCGTCGACCTGCAGCCGGCACTTGACGAGATCAAGTGGCACGACCATCGTGTGCGTGATGCCACACGAGAGAATGCCGCCGAGGCCGCACAGCAAGAAGTACTTGGTCGAGCCGAACTCGCAGGATTCGCCGGCGTTGGCTGCGGCAGCGGCGATGCAGCGGCCGGGCACAATCTGCGGCGTAGCCAGCGCCGATGTGATCATTGGTCGTTCCTGCTGCGTTGGGGCGCAGATCGCCTTTGTGATGAACGAGGGCAGCATGTTTGATTGATTAATTTATTCTGTAAAAAGAAACACTAACATTTTCAATCATATTACATCAAGTGAATTAAAACTTTATAACCTTAAAAAGTTAAGTGCACTTTTCAAAGTTATAAAGCTTTAAAATTTATCAATAATTCACAAAAAGCAAAGATAGTTTCCTCAAATAACATAAAAGAAGCTCCCTTGAAATGTAGTTCATCAGAAATAGAAAATTATCAAAGATTGAAATAACATTTCGAAAATAAAATAAATTGAATACACTACAAAATAATTTTGACTTCCTTTCTGTAATTAGATTGTAGGTAAATAAGTTGAGGTCACACGACAGGAGCACTAGTTCACTGCAATGCACTACACAGTTATATAATAAGCCTATTTTTACACGTTCAATGTTATTAGGACAGCAGGGACGAGGCAGGAATTGAACCTAGGTTGCTTACATACAGTTTGACACGCACTGAAACTGGAAATTATCGATCACAACACGGAACCGGCGTTACGTAAGCGTTTTCGACTTTTAAACCATTGACAATTCTTCTTATCACTGCCACAGAAAAAAAGGGAATCCGTCTGGTTATCGATAAGATCGATCGCAGATAATGTTTGCTACAGCTACTGCAACTGCTGTAGGCTAGCTAATCTACTAGCACTGACGTTTACGTAAATGTTGAAAGCCAATTTGCAGCGTGGCTCGCAAATTTTGCTTATACAATCACGTTTCGTTTTCGACTATGCCTAGCACAAGGACACCCAAATCTGATTTTCCCGTCACGAAAAAAGCTTACATAATTTCAACTAATGCAACTCGAAATACACAATATTCGTCGCAAAAAAGATGTCAGCCAAAAGACAAGAAAACACAAACTTGCTCATAGGCTCAAGTGTCAGTTATGCTCGACAATTAGCGAATAAAATCGATTATGAATTGTTGGAAACTGCTGGAAAAACGCATTTTTGCCGAGCGTAAAAAGAATGAAAGCCTGTTCAAGGTTGCTATAGTAATGGGTTAATAGGACAATTGTTTAGCGCAATTAACAGGCTATTTATGGACTTTGTTAGAAAGTTTATGTTTCGAGTGGTTATTCTATTAAATTTGTAGGACTTACAGTGTGCAGAAGATGGCCGCCAGGAACGTGCGCGACGAATGGGCAGAGCTGCGGTGTGGACGACGCTGCGACGCGGTGCGATTCGCGGTGTGGCGTTGCGTTGGATGTCGTAGTCAGGGCACGCGCAGTGCCTTGCGAAATGTGTGAAGGTTGTGCGTCACGTGCGACGACGTACCGCGCCAGCTGTCAAAAATTGGCAAGAATGCACGACCGGCATAAATTCAATGCTTGGGCGCCCGTCAGACTGCTGGCGACGCCTGGTTTCCTCATTTTCGTTGTCGGACTCCTGCATTAAAAGGAGATAGGTTGTTTCATCGAGTTGCTTCATATCCTTTTAAATATATACGTCAGCCAAGGATAGGCATACAAGCACGAAGCCGATATAGGCAGTGTGACGACGCTCTTAGAATTTTTCATGGAAAACTAGCGACATCTGGTGCAGAATTATTTTCAGTTTAATGTGTAAAAAAACATCAGTATAGCTTTTTATCGCTTATTTTTTTCAATTAAACTATTACATTTGTTTTGAATCGTCAGACGGAATTTAAATTTGAGTGACTGTGGTGACATTGGCAATTAAAATCTGTTTGAAACTGGCTGTAAAGGTGGTATCACAAAGCAGCGTTGAAACTGGCAGATGAGAAATGTTTACCACACGAAGGTTCGAAGAGGAGAGTTTTTTTTTGATATTTAGAGAGTGTAGAATTATGATAATAATTGCTGTCTACCCCGGGGACAGTTTCAAAACTAACGTAGACAGTTTGACAGTAAATTAATACAGCGTTACCAACACAAAAGCATAACTGAGAAATGCGCCCTCTATAAACAATTTACAAACTAATACTACTATTTAAATCTCAATAAAATCTTTTTTTGATGTAACAATCAAAATATTTTATAAAATTGATTGAATCAAAGGCATTTTTCTTCATTTAATTTAAATTATGTGCTAGCTTCTGCTTCCACAAATTTTCGAGATTCTCTTTGATAATTCATCTAAATCATCTTTTAAAATTTAATGTTATATTATTATTTCAAAGAAGTTCATACATACTTTTCCAGTTCTGCTTAGTAATAACATCAATGTCAGCAGTTTAATCAATGTAATAAGCAGTGTAAAGACATTTCATCCATAGAGGAAGAAGGCATTTGCTTTGATTTCATCCATGATCTGTAATTTCATCTGCGGTCTTCTTGCAGTCCGTCTCCTAACACATTTGAGCGGTGAAAACGGTCCCTCAATCATTTTTGTACCAAAACAGGGACGTATCATCATTAATGCCGCATAATCATGCACCGGTTCGCAAGACAGTTTCTGCAATAGTAACGAAAAGTCTTCCAACAAATATCAATGGATTAAGAATTATTATGTAGAACCTAAAATGTGGCCTTAAAAAAGAAAAATGGCCAATTTTGAACTTCTCAGATGGCGGCTACGTCAATGACATCAAAACGATATAAAAAATTTCGATATCGATTTTATGGAAAATGAAATTATCGATAAATATCATGTCTAGCATTCAGTAGTATGTTGCTTGGATTATCCCCCAATTTATTCCTTTTGACAGCATCAAAGTGGGCTAAATTTCGGGAAACAAGTTGAAATCAACCTGAAGAGAACATCATGAAAATTACTTGGTAATAAAACATTTAAATTCTTTAATACAATTCAATTACCGAAAAGAAAACTAAATCGTTTAAAAATCAAAAAAGTATGTTACAGAAAAGATAACCAATGCATTTGTTCTCTTCATAATTATCTCCTTATCTAGTTAACCTCTTATCACGAACAGTTCCTGCACAGCTGCATATACTACACATTATTCTCCATTATTTTTTCGGATGTAAATCGAAAAATCAAGACGAACGCAGACGACAATCATTTCACGATTACAGTGTAGAAAAAACATTCAAGCCTGCCAGCCTTCTTGCAGTTAAACTAATTTTATATAATATATACGTACATATTGCAATTATAATAATCTAACAATTAATTCTCTTCTCTTCTTGTCTTGCGCCATTGGATATCCAAAAACAAACGCAATTTGATTGATTTTTGTTTGCAACCGTTTTCTTTTACTCCTCGAACAATTATTGACTTTTTACAATTTGAGTTTTCCTTTATCAAGCAACAAATTAAAAAAACCTTGAAATTAAAATAAGACATTGAAGTGAATGTACAAGTGTCACCCTCTAGTCACAAGTGTAATTATGACGTATGAAAATTGGTTATGTTCGACCTAATTACTAAACGCAAATAATACAAAAATAAACAAAGTTCTAATAGTAAAAAAGAAGAAGAAGAAAAAAAAACAGAAATATATCACATTGAGACTTAGCCTTTAAAAAAGTCAAAGTGTTACAATCCACGCAAAAAGGGTGTTGGTTAACACAAGTTAATTAATTTGTTCATGTTCATTGGCAATGTGTGTTGTTGTGGCATTTGTCACTGTTTCATTTTTTTGTTTGTTTTTGATTCGAGTATTTACCTGTACCTCTTCAATGAGGTTATGCGATGCTTTACCTACAGTTTTGCACTGTATGATTCAGTGATGTCTCACATTCGGTAATTATGAAGGCGTTGATATAAATGTTAATTTAAAGCATTGTTTCATTTTCTCTCGAATTTGTTGAAATGTCGATGTTCTCCAACCACACTGGCTGGCGGTAGATTGATGATGGTTGTGATGAATGCTGGATGTTTGCGTTTTGTGTAAGTCTTTCTTTGTCTTTGCACTTGCTGTCCTGCAAAAACTGCATCAACCGCAGTCAATAAACGTCGCACGAACTATTTGTCTCTGATATGCAGGTAGGCAGAAGACATGCAGGCAGATTGTGTTTTTGTTGCTTTTTTTGGTTCTATCACACTTCAAGGTGTTTCGTCGTGCTGAGTGATTTGAAAGGTTCGGACCACATTCGTCGTAGATCGCCCTAGAAGAATTAAACAAAGTTCTATACAATTTATTACAATCTTTGACAACTGACTTAAGACAACACTACGAGATCTAACGGATTATATTCAATATTATTAGACAATTGTCGACTTCTCGCTCTACTGTTCAACAATGACATCAGTTATGTGTTTTTGAACAATACTAACTTCTAATCGACGTTTTCTAATCCTACAAATTTAACCTCAAAAGCGATAATAACCTAAAAACTTCGTTTTCTAAGTAGAAATGTTAAAAACAAAGTATATTGCTATTTAGCTTGAATGTTCACTCAAGCATTACGATTTACCGAAATACTTTATTCATTGATAAAAAACAACCTTCGCATGCTATGCGTATCGCGTTTGTTGCTCTAGTTAGAAACGCGATACGTTGCGGTTAAGTGGTTTACCATAACATTTTCCTATACCGTTTTTTTATTTATGGTATTTGGTTTGCTTCTTACCTTCAAGTATGCCATCGTAAGCAGCGGCAGCAGCGTGAACGGCACGAGGTAGAGGAGCGCCGGTTGCGCTGCCTTGAACACCTCCGAACTGACCGTCGCTGTCAGCAGGCCGAGAAAGTAGCCCAGCAGCGAGCAGTGGAAGTACGTCAACCGCGAACCGGTCGTGATGCCCTGCGACTTCTTGTAGGCATCGTAGCGCAGCACGAAGCAGAGCAGCAGGCCAGGCATTACAATATCACCCAAACCTAGAAGGAAAAAGAATTAAGAAAATTAAAAAAAAAGGATAATTACATAAAACATTTAACAACTTACCAAGCATACTAAAATGCCCACTATTGTGCATACTGGGAAACACCAGCTTGCCGGGAAGACTCAACTTGGGCGCCTCCTTGACGACGCCGCCGAGGTGCAGCTTTCGCGCGACGATGCCGACCGGATTGTCGGCGGGCCGCGTCGCCACCTTTACCATCACGTTTGTGCTGAAGATGTACGAGGAGAAGAATACCCAGAAGACGTCGTAGATGAGCAGGCCGGTGAGCAGCAGCGTGGAGACCTTGAGGCTAGGCAGGCGCACGAACGCGATGAAGGCGACGCACAAGCCCATGCCCATCGCATCCATCAGCAGCCAGTGACCTAGAAAGAAACGAGCAAGCGCACAACAAAACAGAACAAAGTTAAAAAGAACACAAAACAGCGTGAGAAACAAAGGCAATACAAATCGCCTAGATTTAGAGCGCGATTAGAATGAAAGAAGAAAAAAGCGAGGCAATGTTAGTTAAATACACGTACCAGTGAGCACCCAAATGCACACGATGAATACGGAGAGTGAAAACGAGAGCAACTCGGCGCCGGTGAAGCGGCCGCAGATGCCGAATGATATCTTATTGCCGTCGGAGCACGGTCGGATGATGTACTGACACATTGGAAGCAGGAGGAATGCGAGTGCTACTGTTGCTATTACTGAAATATTGAGGAGAAAACAATGTTTTTCAAATCATTAATGATTAATTGCACATCATATATTTTCTTTATGTGATGTACACAGATGGTAACATTTCTGAAAGTATAGGCAATTTTTAGTATTTTTTTTAGTTTTGGTATATTTTGGAAACATAATATAGAAAGCATGTCTATACTTTTGTGTAAAAATATGGATACTCTCTGGTAAGATATCCTAAAATATATTTGAGAGCAAGTACTTAGCAATAATTTTTCCTATCTCATTCATATGTAATACACACTTCACACTAATTTGCTTAATTCAATATAACATATATTAACAAAGTCTGCCAAGACAACGCGGCAATGAAAGAGTTAATTCGAAATACCAGGTCGAGTTCCCGGGGTCTGCGTGGCGGAGTTGGGCCGGTATCCCAAAGGTCGCCGGTTCGAACCCGGTCAGGGGGTTCAAGTTTTGCCATTCCGTGATAAATTTCAATTAATTTCGTTGTAAAACTTCATTAATTGTGCTAAATGATGTTCTTCTTTGGTATGTCAATGCTAGCTAGTTTGGAGTTGTTCAAACATAGTATATATGTATATACTGTATGATCGTTGTGTGAATGAACTATGAAAAATTATTGCTAAGTACTTGCTCTAAAATATGTAATACAAACTTCACGCTAAAGTGCCAAATTCAATATAACATATATATCCTAAAATGTTTTCCATATGAAAA
>WSZQ02000006.1:3278667-3304741 GCA_019419845.2 Weissflogia rhopalogaster
AGATTATTAAATACAAGTTTTAAAGGTATTCGCCCGTGTTTCGCGTTATGTTTTCTCCCTCCTAGCGGTTGTTTATTTGTGCAGTTGTATTTTTGTTACCAAAACATTTCTCCCCGCTCGCATTGTTCCAAATCCGGTGTTGAGTGTGGATGGTGGCTTTTTTGGGTTTGCGCTTTTCTGCTGGTTTGGTTGGTGGTCGCCTTCGCTGAATCTCTCGAGTGTGGATTTGTTGCTTTTTTTTGAAATGGGATTAATTTTTTTGTTGTTTTTTTTGTATGTTTTAAAGTATTTTTGTGTTTCTGTCATTCGTTTAGCACAAGTTACGACACGTCCTGATCCTCCACGTCTTGAAGTTGCTCTTTAGCTTCGGCTTCACCTTGAAAAAGAATTTTTTTAATCATTGTTAAAAAAGGTTGGTTCAGATTCAAAATTAAAAAGTTTACAAAGAGAGTGTCTCGATTGTCCATCATGGAATTGAATGAAAACTTCAATTCCGTTCTGGACAATCGAGGCACTCTCCTTATTAGACTAAAATTAAAGGGAAAAGACGATGACAGAGTTAAGCTTTGAGAAGATGAAATGGTTAAACTTTAAACTGGAGGAAATGATAAAAATAAACACTTACCATCACCCTGCATATCGCTCGTCCACAGAGTGAGATTGTCCCGCAGCAGCTGCATGATGAGCGTGCTGTCCTTGTAGCTCTCCTCGGAGAGCGTGTCAAGCTCGGCGATCGCATCGTCGAAGGCGGCCTTCGCCAGCCGGCAGGCGCGATCCGGACTGTTGAGGATCTCGTAGTAGAAGACTGAGAAGTTGAGCGCAAGGCCGAGCCGAATCGGATGCGTCGGCGGCAGCTCCGTCATCGCAATATCGCTGGCGGCCTTGTACGCAACCAACGAGTGTTCGGCAGCCTCCTTGCGATCGTTGCCGGTGGCGAACTCGGCGAGATAGCGATGATAGTCGCCCTTCATCTTGTAGTAGAACACTTTCGACTCGCCGGTGGACGCCGCCGGTATGAGATGCTTATCGAGCACGTCGAGGATATCGCTGCAGATGTCGCGCAGCTCCTTCTCCACCTGGCTGCGGTACGTGCGAATCATCTCCAGCTTATCGTCGGCGCCCTTCGACTCCTCCTTCTGTTCGATCGACGAGATGATGCGCCAGGAGGCGCGCCGCGCGCCAATCACGTTCTTGTACGCCACCGACAGCAGGTTGCGCTCCTCGACGGTCAGCTCCACGTCCAGTTTGGCGACCTTCTTCATGGCATCAACCATTTCTGTAAGACGAGAAAAAAAACCGGAAACGTTGAAAACAATTTAAATTGCGCTAGAACCACAAGGACAAAATAAATATAATACAAGGAGGAAATGATAGCATCGGATGGTTCGTGCGCACGTTTCCCACACGCTTGCCGAGGCGCGGCATTTGAATATTTCTCCCGCTTTTGGTGACGCCTTCATTAATTATTCAACGCAGCGGTACGCCAAGTTTTATTCATGCAAGGCGAAACCGACAAAAATGCCAAATTCAATTCTTAGCTACTTCAAAGAATACCTTTTTTTCAATATTATTACCACCTTTATATTCCAAAACAAAATATAAAGTATTGATAATTTACAGAAATTTAATTGTTTTAGTAATTTCCTTCAGAGTTTATCATTACTTTGCATTCATGTATGCACCGGCAGTATCATTTTTCTAAAGGCGACTATGGCTGAAATTTTACGATTTATCCTTAACGGAGACTTAAATTCAAAGCAACAACACTACCAACAATGTTAATTTTAGAATATTCCCACTTTATGGATCACTATAATGAATGATAATCACTAATTACTAAATTTCATGTTAATAAACGGAAATAAATCTGAGGAACTTAAATGAAAAGATTAAAATGAAAAAGATTTAAAAGAAAGTGAAGGCAAAAAAAATAGGGAAAAGACAATATGAAAAAAAAAAAGAACGGAATTCAGAGAAAAAATGACAAAATAAAGATAAAAGATAAAAAAATGACGAAACTGAAGAAAAAATGAGAAATCCGATAGAATTTAAGATGAACAGAAGAAATAAATAAATATAAAAAAAATACAAAAATTAAGCAAAATGGAAAATGGTTACCATAGAAATATTTTCAAAAAATGATATTTCCTTCTAGGAACATTTATCGCCTAAACCAACAGTTGGCAGCACTGCGCACGCATCTCTTACTCACAAGTCTAGACTCTTAAAACGGGCGGCGTAATTAGCGATTGTAACCGCAGCAACAATCGCACGCCCAGCCCCGTGGGGGGAGCCGCCACGCGATGACAGAAAATGCATGTATATCAAGCCATAAATGTATGCATGTATTAGCCTATGTGCATGTGTATGCACATAAGAATACAGTATAACCAACACATACGGACATACATGGCCGTGGCCGCCATCATCATCGGCCACCACCATCATTCCGGTTGTGATTCACACAAACGGCACGCGTTTTAACATTTCGCACACATGAATACCAAAAAAAAGGCAAATACCAAATCAAATACACATGAAAAACGAGTGAAGTATTCAAGTGGCCATAAAAATGTTTCTACGATTAAAATGACTTGTAGCTATCAAATTTTGCATTAGCCCCGACAAAAAAGAAACCTCTTCGGAGAGAGGAACATGGGGCGGGTGTTGTAGATTTCGCGATGATGACCTAGCGAGGTTTATGCGCGCGCGCAATGATACAAAACGCGACCGTGTGCACACAGCCCAGCTATCGATCCGTCGCTTTCGGTGCGCCCAAACGCACACATGCGAAAAGGCATGTATATGTATTCCCCCCCTATAGAAATACATGAATATATATCAAAGTTCACGCCTTGAAGATGCTTCCCATAAAACTTTAAGGAAACTTAAGCACTACTAGTCGTAGTAACCTAACTTTAAACCACTGAAATTTGGTTTTTCTAACTTCATACGATTATGGCCGACATTTTGCACAAAATTAAAAATGGCCTCAAAATGTGCCGGCTTTTTCAACAACCTGCTTAACTCTTATAAGTCAATGGAACTAATGCATTGGCTAAACTTTTATCGCTTTTGTTAAAGCCAAGGGGTTTTTGGAAGCGTTCTCTAGGTAAATAGAAAAATGTAAAAAAGGACTTACCATCATAGCGTTCAGCTTGTTCGGCAAGCTTCGCCTTGTAGACATTATCCTCACGTTCCGACATCGTCGCCTACGATATCTGCCTGGCTCCGGGAAAACGAAAAACCCTCTGAACACACTCGTGGAGGAGGGAGAGGCGGCTGGTGGTTGATTTTTTTGTCGCGTTAAAAAACCGTTTCACGCACGACAAACACGTTGCTGCCTCCTTTGGGCTCACGTCTCTAGGCGGCCAGCACTGTGCACTAGGCTCGAAGGCGCAACCTTGCTTCTTGCCCACCGTCGTCCGTTCTTTTTTTGCGCTGCCCCCGATGCTACAACCACGATTCCAAGCGTGCGTTTTACGTTTTACGATTGTACGAGTGTGGATGTCGCAGCCCAAAGAGCTTCTCGGCTTCGCTGCTGTCTCGCTCGTCGCGCTGCTGCTGGTTGGTCTGACAAGAGCTGTCCCTTTTTGCTCGCCGGAATGCTTGCGCAGCGCCAACCAAAAACGATGACCGCCGGTGCACGACTGCAACGTAGAAGACGAGCACCTGCAACCAACGTGCGCGAGTGAGACACACCGAGAACTTCTCGCCGCCGATACAAAATGGCCGACCATCAACTTACACAACCTCAAATTACAGATTTCTGTAATGCATTTAGTGAATTATATAGATTTTAAGAATTTTCCAGACGAAAACTGCATGGAACGCCTTAAATGACGTTTGTGTCTGTTGGAAGAATAGGTTAGACTTACGTTAACTGCTGCTGAAAAGTCGAAACCGCGTAAATTCCGCCCGTAAATACGCGAAAAAAAAACACAACCGGTACACACCACACTTTGGACGCGGGTTGACAGCAGGATGTTGCGAATTTTACGAACGTCGACGCGCGTGCTGTGATGTCGGGGTCGCCGGGGAAACAGCGCAAACTTGATTACCGATGCTATGCAATTTTCCGGCGAATTTATCACGTTTTTTAACGACACGCACGAAAATTTTTAATGAGATTACAGCAAAATCACGAAAAACAATGCTAAGCAAAGACAACTGCAGCGGCAACTAGTGGTCTGTTTTCAAACTAAAAACCAGTGCTTTCCAAACATTATTTTCATGCAAAAAATCGATGTTTTCTCATTGAACAACGTCAAAAAATGCCACACAATCTTTATTAAACTAAATATAAATGTTTAGAGTTCCAATAATTGATTATTTATTGATAAATGCGAGACTTACCAAAGTTAGTAGCTGTATCACTAGATGGTACTAGTTGTCCAGTTGGTGGAGTTCTTTCGGCGGGATTTTCGAAAATGTTGATGCAGTAGGCTGCAGGATATTGACGTGCACGCCCACGCAACAGTCGTCGGAATGCCGGATGCAGGTGCGCGTTATTTGCAAATCAGCGCAATGTGACGTGCGTCGCACATCACCGCTGAGATTCGTGCCGACTGACAGTAAACAAGTGTCTGGCTATCTTTCAAACACATTCGCATACTTGATTTTACATTCCAACAGTTGTAGCTTGTAACCGTTAGGCTCAGAAATTATGACGTCATGATCCTAATCTCATTTCAAAGGCACTTTAGGTTAGTGCAATCAAATAGAAACTTAGATATGGAGTCTGCAACCGAACCAAACATAACTACGAATGATTGTTTTATACTTTTACAAACCTAAACTCAACCACGTGGTTAATTTTGAGGGTTAAGGTTAAGTAACTTCAAATTGTTGTTATACACACATTAGAACATACACATACCCACAACCGCAAACACATACTCCAAAACACACACACACACACTAAAACAATTAAATCACACATCCTAAAACACACATACATATTGTTTACTATTACATTTCCTTGTTGCAAGGCAACCAAACACACATTTTTCAATTACATAACCCATTTTCCTTGTCTTACGGAAGTATTTTATCAAATATTACGACGTTATTTAACAGTTCAATATAAACACTTCCATATTATATAATTTTTATCAATATTTTCATCTTTCTTCACATTTAAATTGAGTTCTCAACTTAACCTCAACCTAACCTTCAAATACGAATTTACTTAACGATTTTCAAAAACTTTTAACAATTACGCTTTTTCCAAAGGTTCACTTAAATACATTTTAACCAAACTTTTGGAAAAACAATGAAAATTTCCGTAATTAGCATTAGCAAATATTCATATTTATATAATTATTACAATATGTACAATAATCTTCATTCTGTGGCGTATGTTTGCTCTCTCTCTCTCTCTCTTTGCGCACAGCTTAGTTATCCAACAATTTCGCATCTTTTCGACTCGGAATAAAACATGAAGAAACCTCCCCTTTGCCAGTTGCATTGTAGCGTTCGCCTTGTTGTTACATTTAGTTTTTTATTTTTTTGTTAAAAAAGAAGAGAAAATTAAATAAAACTCGCTAACAGACGGGGTTCGTTCTCTTTTTCTCTTTGCTCATTCACGGCGCTAAGCAAAATCTCTCCACTAATTAATTAGTAATTCACTGAAACCAATGCAAAACGTCTTCACTGCGTATTACTTGAGCGACGTAATATAAAACTTTCTCTTTGCTAGGCTACGTGTTTCTGTTATTTTCCTTTGTCCCTTCTTCATGGCGGCGTTGTCGTAGTTGACGTTTGTGAGGGGATTCCCCTAACCTAGAAAATGTCCGGACAGCGTGACCAATCCTGCGCCGATTTCGCCTGCCAGTAGGTGCCGAGGTACGAATGAACGATGCAGTCGTTCTCGTCCTTCACCTGTTCGAACCATATAGGCTTGTAGGGTGTATAGGGACGGCCTTCTTTGGCGGCCGCTTCGGCGGCGGCTTCACGGTGCCGCCGCACGGCTCTCTGCTTCTCCTCCAGGCGGAGTTTCTCTGCGTTTGCTTCATCCCAAAATTGGTTTTCCATGAGGCGTTGATCTGGCCGTCGTCTATTAAACATTTTTTTAAGGTTAGGTTTCCATAGCTTTTAAAGAAGCAGTCTTAACCTTAATGTTTTACAATAATTTGAGGTTAAGGCCAAAAATATTTAAAAAATTGCAACACTCGGTTTCTTCTTCTTCTTCTACCACATAACTAATACTCCATACATAACTAACTCCACATAAAAGAAGCAGGTTATGTATCAACTTAAATTGATGACATTACTGACAGCAGAACGGCAAAAGTATGGGTGGGAATTCAAGTAATAACATGACATTAAATTATCAAATATTTAAATTTACCGCCTTGACACTTGTCAATTTGAAAAATTGTTTTTGCTTTTTTTAACTTAAAAATTGAGGTTACGGCAGAAAGTTAATAGTTTAGGTTATGTTCAATTTACTTTGTATAATAGACATACCTGCTGTCGGTAGGTGCAACATCCTCCTCCTCTTCATTGAGCTGGATCGCGAGTGTCGTGAAATGATAGAATTTTTCACAATCCTTGGGCGGATCAATTCGTCGCCACACAACGCGCGACGTGCCTGTATTATAAACCGCCGTCAAACTCTTATCTCTGCCGGTCAACACCGGCGGCGCGCTCTCCTGTTCCAGCACCGGCGCAATCTCGACGCTCTTGTCCCACGTGCCGTTGATGAGCCACGTGGCACGATCGGTTGCGTCGAAGACGGCACCCTTCACGCGACGCTGCGTCTCCTTGCTGAAGTACGAGTACGGTATGTACTTCAGATGGCACTTGATGCCGGCTGCGTTACCTTTGCCCACGATTTCCATATCGCCTAGAACAAAATTAAGGTTACGGTAATTTTTAGAAAAAAAAAACATATAACCTACAAAACAAATCTGACTTCAGATTGAAGGTTATGTAATATCACCAGCAAGGTTATGTTGGTGACGTCTTTACATAATAACACAAATAAGACGTTAACGATAAAATACAAGATTACCATGTTGATCAACCCATAATTTGCCGACGATGATATTGTGCACGGTGGTGGTGACCTTACGCCACGAGTAGCTATTGCCGTTGGCAAACTCGACGGTAGCGGTGCCCAACGGCACGACCTGGAGGTATTTTCCGCGGAATTTCGACGTCATCGTAAACTCCTGCCAGCATATCCAGCCGCGACCTTCGCAGTGCTGTGCCACCATTGGGGGATGATGTGAGACTTGCTCGGAGATGAGGCGCCAACCTAGGTCATCTGTTCGATCAAATTCATAGGTTTCTCCTGAAAAACATTGAAAAAGTCATCATTCATGCGTTATTACTCATTTTAGGTTAACTTAAAAAAGAGGTTAAAAAGACAAAACTATTAAGTTCTAACTTTATAGGTTGGATTGTTGAGGTTAAGTTTGATTATCTAAGCTATGATTAGAACTTTGGTACTCAAAAAATTATAAAAATCAAGACTTTAAGGTTATATCTAGAAAACCTTGAAACTTATTTCAACAATTGAGAAAAAAAAAACTTACCAAGTAATGGATTAAAAGGTTTTCCAACACGTGTGCTCGTCGTCGAGTAGGAGGAGATGGTGAAGGCGGCGACATAGGCGAGCTGCTCACACGGATCGGTGGCGGCAGCGGCGGCGTCGAGTAGGTCGGCGTACTCAAAGTCCTCGGCGAGCCGCTGCAGCATCGAGAGCGGTTCGCTGAAGTTGACCGGCATCGGTATCTTAGAGAGGTCCTTCCCGATGCAATTCTTCATGATGCTCCAGAGGTTGAGCGGATAGTTGGGCTTGGGCGGCACCATCGTGCGGCGGAGGCGAGCATCGCCCCCGACAGCTGACGCCACCGACGTCTCCGAATCGTTAGTATTCCGTGCGACAATCGGCGAGCGTATTACAACCTGCAAAAAAAACAAGAAAAACACATGTCATATGAGTAGAAATAGCGTGTATAGGACTAACTATATGAAAGAAGATTGGGCTTGAAGAAGAGAGAATGTTTATAGTATGAATCGAACAATTTGAATCTGAAACAAATTTGGTAAATCTCATTTAGTTTTCAAGATATCGCTGTTTAAAGGTTATTTTACTCGAACATACAAATATACACGTTGGTGCAAAGTTTTGTATGTTTGAGTAAAATAACTTTCAAGTTGAATATCTTCGAAACTAATAGAGATAATTTAAATCTGTTAAAAGATTTTGATTGTCTATAAAATAATCTTTATATCCGTACGTTTCTGATAATTTAAGGAATTTTAAGTAATTTTAATGTTATAGTGTAAAACAAACGATAAGTAAGCTTTAGGATAGTAAAATAGGATAGGGAATAAAAAAGGGACCAGACCTTACCTTCTTCGTGCCCTCACGTGAGTGCTCGTCGCCCCCCGAAGAACTGCCTGAGCTATGGCGACGGCCGCCCGCGCCCGCTGACGACGGCGGTATGTTCAGCGTGAAGCGCTCCTGGCTGGCGCCGTCCGCCTCTGCATCATAGAACTCGTTGTCCTCCTCCTCCTCGTCCTCCTCTTCGCTGGCGCTGATCGGATCTGAAAGTTTAATGTGTTCAGCGTGTGGGCGGGCAGGTGTTTCGTTGTCGGAGCCAGGCAACTGAGTATCGTGCAAGGCCGCTTTAATGGAGAGCACTGGTTGTGGGTTGATGGTTGGCAATGGTGTGAAGTACGTGTGACTCGGATGATTGGAGCGAATGTACAGATTAAGCGGCTCGTCAAACTCGTACGTGCCCGCATCTACTGCTCTGGGGAAGCTGTGTTGCGACGGGGAACTCGTGCTCGCCAGACTGACCGCCTCCACGTCGACCTCGTAGAAATTTAGGTGACTTTCGGAATCGACCAGTCGCAGGAAAAGAGGCGTGGTCGTCGCAAGCGGCTCTTCGGGCACGCTGGCGTCGTTTTCGACTGGGTTGGTGTCGATCGTTGGTGTTTCGATCGGGGGAGGAGTTTCAGGCTCAGGTACGGTGAGTGTGGCGTCAACGGCGGCGTCCTTGGTCGGCGCCGGTTTGGGATGTGGTTGGGGGCGTGCAGCAGGGGTGGCGTCAACGGCGACGTTCTGCGGTTCGTCGCGTGGGGTTGGGCGAATCGATTTGCTAATCGGCGACAGCGGGGGCAAAGACCGCTGATGCGTCGCATTGACCGCCACGCTTCGGGTGGATTCTTCGACGGTGACGTTCGGTAATGGGTCACTCACTTCGAACGGTTGTTTAACGACGAGCAGGAGGCGTGTCTGTGACGACGCGCTCGCCAAATGCTCGTAGAGCAGCCGCGGTGTGCTCTCCGGTTGGTTGACCTGCGCTGCATACACCTGCACAACGACCTCGTCAGGCCCGTCAGCGGTGGTGGGAGGAGCGTGCGAGGGCCGATATGGTGTGGGCGGATGGGGACGTGTTGGTAGAGGCGCCGACGGCAGCTGCTGCTCCTCCTCCCAGTCGCCCGACGCGTTCGGATCGCAGTTGGCGTACGCGACCTCGTGCAGCAGGAGAATGGACGCGGACGACAGCCACGCGAACGCAGCTGACGACGCCACCAACCACTGCCACTGCGCAGCAATTTTTCGACGTTCGCGAGCGCTACCTTCTCGACACGTGCGGAGGGAGGCGGGACGGCGGTGACCACCGACGACGGTGAACTGACGAGAACACGAGCGCACCGCAGGAGGACAATTGCAAAGAAACGGGGACGACGCACGCGGTTGAGCGCAACAAGAATTTAGACAATTTTGACGGACGCATTCAAAACGAAACAAATCTTTCCCGCCCTATATTTAATGACTTATATCAAATAATTTCAAAAAAGACTGATAGATGGCGCTAAAACTCATATTTAGCGCCATCTCTCAGTCTTTTTTTTGTCAGAAAAACATTGACAGATGGAATTAAATTTGAAAGTCAAACAACCTTTACACAATAGATGGCGCATATCACTCAACTTTGCACCACTAGATGACCCTTATGATTTTACTGACAGCTGTCAGAATAAAACTAAAGCAAAATATTGGTTAGAAATCAACTTACTCGTACTGCGACTGTTGGCATTGGCGGCAGCCGCCTGCTCTAGCTTGGAATGCTGCTGTGCGAGTGTCTCCACCATTTCCTGCAGGCGTTGGCGCTGTTCGCGTTCGTGCTGGAGGAGTCGCGTCCACTTGTGGCCGTGCACCTGCGCCACCGTCAAGTATTCGGTACACGCCTAAAAACGTAAAGCAATAAACAATTACCACATAGGCAGTTGCACAAGTGAAACGCAATAATAATAAAAATAAAATACAAACAGCCGATAACGCAATCAACAAATTACGACCCAAAACTTATATGAATATGCAAGTGGGTTAAGTTAACGATAACTTAACCTGAATGCATTTCTAAGCATCGAAAATCGAAACAAAATTGCCGAAAATGTACTCATATAGTTCTTGGTAGTTAATAAACCTATTTTCAGCAATCTAAACTACTATAATGACAAAAATAACAGGTAATTGTAGGGATAAGGTGGTATAGGCAACCCAAATTGATGTTCTCGAAGTGTCAGGCATATAAAAAACACTCAAATATTCAACTACTAGAATCGCCTGACAACGATAAACACTGGTGGGAACGATGGTAATATATAATTTCGTATGTTTTTTTAATGATAATTGACATCATATTTTGAGTAAACAAACGAATATTTGCACGAAAATTCGCAACTCGTGAAATTTATAGCCTGAAATTGATAGCCTATTTTAAACTAATCTGAAATAGGCAACCCAAATTGAGGTTCTCATACGATATAATAGCAAAATCTCTAACATTACAGTGTTGCCAAGTGAAAAACTCATTTTGGCTTGGCGAGCTAAATCTCGATGATATATTATTAATCGCGCTAAACAAGGGTTTCTTGAGTAGACAACCTAAATTTGTGCTACTAATATGCACATTTCAGTATCGATCTTGATTCAGACATAGCATATAAATTCTATAACCGTATTGGCAGATCACGTAGTTCAAGACAAATCAGTAGGGATATGCGTCCATAGTAGCATATAGCTCAGAGTGTGACCTGTGTTGCACTATGATAACCTGTAAATCTTGGCAGCACCTTGAGGCCATTATTATTATTTTCACACATAATAATCTTACAATTAGAAAAAGTATAGTATACAGTATACTAATGTTTTTCTTTTCTTCCGAAAATGTCGATTTTTTGGTTTTTCAGGAGTTTGAATATATTTTTACGCTGAATCGATTGGTGCATGATTTATAATCCTAGCAATAAAAAATGAAAAACCAAAAAATCGATATTTCTCAGAAAAGACGTTTTTTTACACGATAAATATTTCAAAAATTACCCAGCATTTAGGCATAAATGTGCATATCCAAACAAACTATATTTAATGAGGAATCGATCCCTACAACGATGGACATTCTGGAACATGCAGATTAGAAAATATTTTAGAACAAAGTTTGAATTTCACGTTTTAGTTTCGCATTTTGCCGCTACGTGGTATTGGTCGGACCCGGTCCTCTTAAGATAACCTCAAACTTTCCGACAATTCAATATTACCAAGGCAATAACATACTTAATTTCACTTATATCATGTCGAAATAACGGTAATATATTATTTCGTATGTTTTTATGATAAGAAACGTTGTATTTTGACGAAACAGACGAATATTTGCAATCAAACCTGAATACATTTACAAATAACATAACATCAAACCAAATTTTACAAAACTGTTTAACCATTCTTAAAATGATCTGATATCTGCAGCCCAAACTAACATCCTCAAACTCTCAACCTTAATATAACCTCAAAATTTGTCACATTACAGTCATGTCAAAACATTAACATACTTAACCTCACTTATTAACAATTTCGTATAATTTTAAGATAATTAACGTCAAATTTAGACGAAAAAACGAATATTTACAGGAAAATCTGCAACCAAACCTTAATACATTTTCAAATATTTAAAATGTAACCAAACTTTACAAGCCATCTTTAAAATAAGCTCATATAGACAACTCAAATTGTTGTTCTGAAAAACTTTCAACTTTAATAATCTTAACCTCACTTATAACCCCTGGAAAATATTCGCCCCAATCGTCTAAACACTGATAAACAACAATAAAACAAGAATCACCTGATAATGACAAACACGCGTTGGAATACCTGACACATAATTTAGTCAACGATTTTTTTATGTTAAATGTAGTGGCCCGTTCGTACTTAAATGAAACAATCGAATAATTAATCAAGAAATAAAAAACATGTACATACACACACGAATGTGTCACACAACGCGGAATTGCACGGCGAATCACGTCGGTTATTACTCAACACTTTGATTAGCACGTATCAGACGCGAGCAATCCGCACGAGGATTGTTCGCAATTCGCGCGGTGACTGCACGACCCATTTGTATGACCAGAACAATGTAGTCGATCCTGACGCTACTGCTCAGGCGGGCGCAATTATCGAAATTAGGCGTCGACAAAACACGCAAACATGCTGGAAAAACACGCTCGAAAATCGATAATAATTACAGGAACCGGGCGCGAAACGACCGTTTACGCCAGTTTCGAGCGTTTCTAGCGCGAGACGACGTTGAAAATTTTAAGTGGGGTTAAGTTCAGTTTTTTAGAGGTTATGTAGGTTAATCAAGTACATATTAAAGACAAATGAGGAAATTGATGGTTGGTATTTTGCTCGATTATTACCAATAATGGTTCATTCGATTTAGTTTTGGTTGTTGGTTTCAGAATAGGTTAACTTTAAGGTTATATTCATTAATTGTAGTTTAAAGTGATGATTTAACGTTAATAAATGGGACATTTTACATCAAAATGTTTTTAGGTTATGTACTATCATGTCAGATAACCTATAATGGTAAGAAATTGAGGTTATATGCCCTTCAATTAACTCTGCATACCTTTGTTTGATGCTTATATTAAAGTTAAAGTTAATAAAGAGCGCAACTATTCAAGGATATACTCTCGAAATTTCAAATCGATAGCAGTAATGGTGACGAAGATACAGCTCATAAATTATGTATTATTCTTAAATCTATTAATGAGGGAAGGGAGTGTCTCAATTGTCCGCCTCAGATTTTGCTGAAAATTTTTGTACTTGTAGGTAACGACGTTCTATGATGATACATAACGTAAATAGACGTCCCGGAACATAAAATCTCGTTAAACGTCTTAAAAGTGTGGTGGGACGTCGCAAAATAAAGATTCAAGACGTAAAAATAAGGTTAGAAGGCTTAAATTAGGGATACACGTCGTAAAAATGAGAATATACGATATCAGAGGATAAAAGAGATAATACGAAGTAAAGAAGTTATGTTTGAGGTTAAACTTACATTAATCATCGCATTGCTAGCGATACGGAAGAGTGTGGCGCGTTCGCTGACCGCTTTCGACTTCGTCTCATCGCTACTGGGCTCGGCGTTGCTCTCCAGCTCGCTGAGCGCCCTGTGCAGCGCGTTCCCATGCTTCGTAATAAGATCGGAGCACGTCTGTAGGTCCTGCAGCTTACCCTGCAGCTCGCGCACGATTGACGACCACTCCTCCGGCGAGCCTGAGCCTGAATCCTGCTCGTCGTCATCATCCTCTGACTCAATTGTTCGTCTAATAACGTCATCAACATTCACTCAAAAGCTCAGGATTTACAAATTACATTTGCTTGAAAGATTAGTAGCTTTCAATCTAATGTTCAAGCAAATTAGTGACGTACATGTATAGTTGGTTGCCTACTTAACATGCAAACATCTGATATGTGACATTTCGTTTAACAAATTTGACAAATGACAAACATAACTTGCCTACATTGTTTGTCACCTGTCAAATTAATAACCTCAAAAGTTCAGAATTGAGTAATATAGATTTAGGTTACTTACATCGCTTTAGCTTTCGCTAGTTCCAACGCAGTGACCCAACACTGGCGCTCCACCTCGGAGGCGGCGCGTATATGAAACGTTTGAGTGCCACCGTTACTCACCACAAACGTACAGGCGTCTACCGTGTAGATAATAGCACCATGCAGAGAAATGCTACCCCTACATGTATGCGACATCTCTGCTTGATTTCTGAAAACAACAAACATTACTAATCCTAACCTTCATAACCTTCGAAATAAAACAAAGTCAACCTACGAATATTTACCCTAATCACAACCCCAGGTTAACCTAAACCTCTATATGTTCGCATAAATTAGGTTAGAATAGAATTGTGTTAATATATATTGCAAATGAATGCCTCCTGTCCACATATAATCAACACAAGAGTTAATAATGTAATCACAATTGTTTTAGTTCGTTGCACTCCCGTGAGGGGTTAAGGTGGTTAAGGTTCGGTATAACCTCCAAAGTTGGAAGTGTGTCATCTATGCAGGACTGACAGCTGACAACTTTCACACACGTCATTTATAGTTAGCCGCGAGGGTTGCGTTTTGTTTCGCGTCATTTTTTTCTTCTTCTTTCATTTGTTTCTGTTTTCAAATATTTTTTCAATTGTTTTTTTTTCTCATCTCTCTCATTTTTGTGCACTTACCCCCCGTTCGAACGAAACCGCCTTCTACGTCGAATGGACAGTGTGGAAACGCCACCACCATTGTGTTCAGCCCTGCACAGACAATTCCGACACATCCATGTTTCAGTTTCATTCATATTTTGGGCTATTGTTCAGAGCTTTTTAGCGCTCAGTAAAGATTTGTTGATATTTTCATACGGTTTTGAAATTGGTTGATTGTGAAGAAGCAAAAGTCAAACAACGATGAAGCGATAGACATGTTTACAGCGTATGGTTTTTCAAGCTTAAATTTAGATATTTAAAACGTCTACTAATCATAATTATGAATTACTTAAAAAACTGACAAATAATAGTTTGGAACATACTGTATAATAGCATTGTTGACGTAAAAGTATATTTGGTTGCATAAGTCACTTACTGTGTGGTTTACACTGATCCTTTTTTTAATTTTAGTAATATTTACTTGTCGCCTTCCTAATTTATGAAATTGACAAGGGGAGTATTTTAATTGTCCGACTCACAAGGAGAGTCTCAACACTTTTAGAACCACAAACATTGTAGTAGTTGATTTTAATGTATCGACAAATAAACAACGAACAACAACGAACAATTAATCAAACTATCAGCATTGTGATAAAGAAAACTAGAAATTTTCAAATAATAGCTGTTTGAAACGCTCTATATTGGTGGTGACGTAGCTGTTTATTTGGTTGCCCACTTTTGAAAAACTAACAACGGCTTAAATTTTTCCGGACTTTTTCACAGTTGACGTAATTGTGTCAAAATTTGTTTTTTGTTTTTAAATCTACGAATTGTAAAAGTCACCATTTGTTGCTTCTCTTGTTTAGATATTAATGTTTAAATATGTTTCAGATTATATTCTAATCAATGTCGATGATGAAATTTTATCATATTTCAGTTGATAACAATCATAATGTATCGATAAATAAACAATGCAACGAATAAATAGGCAAACTATAAATGTTGTAGCATAAAACTCTAATTTTCAAATAATATCAGTTTGCCACACCCTATATAATATATATGGTGACGTAGTTGTTTCTTTGGTTGCCTACTGTCAGATTCTAACATCAGCCTATTTCTTTCTAACCATTGTTCACAGATGGCGTTGTTATTTCAACAACATTTCTTACTTTAAATTTTTTGAACTTCCCGCCAATTATGAAAGCCACCATATGTATTTCTACTCATTCCTCGATAAAACCTAATCAAAAATCCCCAGATAATGATGCAAATGAAACAAGCGAACATGCACAATGAAACAATGAAACGGGAAACAAATGCATGACGACTACGTATGCGTACTTTGATCATGTCATGGGCAAACAACTGCGAGGCAAAAAAGGCGGTAATAAAAGCAGGTAAACTTTGATCGCTTACCTGTAGTACGATAGCAGGCCGTTCTGCAGGACGAACCAGCGCCGCTGGTAGCCCTTGAGGTAGTTCGTCCACTTGAAGAGCCAGCCCTTCATGTCCGGATCGCCCTGTGCTCCGCCCAGCTGGCGGCTGACGCTTGCTGCCACGGCGGCGGCGCCCGCTGCTGCCGCTGGTGTCGTTGCCATCCCAGTCGGTGGACCGCTGGCGGCCGTCGGCGGTGGCGTCGCCAACGGCGGCGTCAGCGTCGCGTCGCCCATCATCGTTCTGCGATAGTTCTACTCACGCGACGTAGGCGCTCCCAAAAAAATCGAAGGAGGGAAGTTTTGCTCGGAGATGTGTCTCCTAGTGGTTGTGGAATGCACGCGAGTTTTGGCGACGCACCCGCGCGATTTGCAACGCAATAATAACACAAACACAAAGCGAACACACGCGAAAATCTAGCCTGCGAGTTTAGGACACGTCTCGCATTTTGACAGCGTTGGAGCTGCGAGTGCAAACAGCTGACGTTGACAGTTCTGCCAACCTACAAATAGTTAGTCACTATTATATCTGTCAATTCTAGGGACTTTTCGTTTTGTTTGGTTATTAAATATTTTCGATATACATAGTGTTCCAAAAAGATTTTTTACTATTATTTTTTTATCAATTATTGATAATTTTTATTTTATAAACCGACGCCGAAAAGTAAAAAGGCATGTGTGAAAATTTCTGTAGATTCGTTAAAATTAGATTCGTTATTTAAGGTTAGGAACATTAAAACTAAACTAATCCCAAATTGATTACTCTATATTACTCCATTATCAATTTAGGTAAAATTCAATTTTAGGCAAATTATTTAAATTCTCACAAAACATGTCCATGCTTGAAAACGTAGAAAACTGGCTTTATAAGTTTTAAAAAAGCTGCAAAATTAAAAATAGTCGTTTCTAACACACTGTCCAATATTGTTGATGACGTAAATGTATATTGGGTGATCTACCACTATTCATCAATGATGTCAAATTAACTTTTAAAGCACTGGTTTTCCTCTAGATTTTATGACATTCGTTTGGCAGTCTTTTGTTAAAGTTATACTACTGTTTTCATCCAAAATAAATTACCTTAAAATTTACCGATATTCACACTAAAAAACGTTAAACACTGAACATAACCATTGTTAATAAAATATAAACGATTATAATCTCTTGTGATCAAATTTTCTTTAAAAATAAACAAAAGTTTTCATACCTTTGTAAAACACCCATTTTTCCACTAAATTTGACATCTCCACCGTATGACAACAACAATGAAATATCCCTAGGATTGTCCCTAGAAATGACAGTTGTTTATGTCGGCTACAGAAGAATCCCGTCCATTTTTGCTTGTTGTTGTCGATTTTGTTGTCCTCCGTCGTAGATAAGCAGCCCCCAGGTCATCAGCGTCGTAGTGCGTTTAGTGTTTGTTGTGACTTCTGTGTGCTGAGTGTTTGGAGTGTCACCACATCATCGAGTTGTGTATCGCAAAAGGGGGGGACGATGGTTTAGAGACAGTTTGTGCAACGATGCAGTTCTGCATTTGAGCTGGAAGGCTGGCATTCCTTCGAGGGATTCACACTTGCATCCGCTGCTAGTGTTCTTAAAGACGAGGGCGAAATGTCGCACTTTGGGTCATTGAACGGCAGTAGGCCGAAGCGGTTCTCCATCGACGACGCCTTCGAGGAGGAGACCGACGAGGCGATCAAGGTGTACGGGGCGACAACGCAGCGCACACCTGTGGGTGGGAGTCCTGATTGCACATCGGTAAAGATTGATGGCAGGTGTGTACTTTACTCTTTGTTTTGCCCTGGAAAATTGTTAAAAATTAAACAGGTCATCTGTCGGGTAGATTAGGTTACTTTTTTGAGTTTTGACCTTGACTTTTTTGGGGTTAGAAAATTGAGTAGTTTATGGTTGGCAACCAAATATACACATAAAACTAATAAACTGGGTGTTACAATCATTTATATATTTTTTCTTCAAAATATTAGTAATACCTCAAAAAGTAGCTGTTTGCAACACCCGGTTTAATATTGCTGGTGACATCAGTGTATATTGGGTTGCCTATCATAACTTGTTGTAATGATATCGTACTGATTGTAATCGTTTGTTGTTTGCGATGAACAGGAACTACAAACTGGTGAATGAAGCGTCACGCGACTCCGACTCGCTGATCCAGGACTGCTACGATTCGTCGTCGCAGGAGAACCTCAGCCGGTCGTGTTTTCGCCATCCGAAGGTGCGCGAGAATTGGCGCATGGTGCTCGCCGCCACGACGCTGCTCTTCATCGGCGTCGGTCTGTTGGCGACGGGGGCGCTCGCGCTCGCCGAGCCCGCCGCCGGCCTGCAAGGCGCCGTCTTCCTGCTCGCCGGCTTCATCTGCTTTGTGCCCGGCGCCTATCACGTTGTCTACATCTATTTGGCGGCGAAGGGCAAGCGCGGTTATCACTTTCACAATCTACCGCTATTCACCTGAACCTAGCTTAAACACACACTCCGACTACCTAATCTATAACCAACCAGCACACACGTACACAACAGCAAGAAACCGGCAACAACGACAACATAAAAGACACTCATAAACAAAAGAAAAACAATCACGATATGCAGGTTAAGAAAAAAAACTATAGATGGCGCCCCTAGGTATGTAAAACATAACTTCAAACATTTAGCGTGAGAGGTTATAATTTTTTTGACGGCTGTCAAACATCACTAATGTTGCGATTTGAGTTAAGAAGGCGTCATTAGGCATGAAAGACTTAATCATAGATTCAAATAATGATGTGTATTAAATTATAGTTTTTTGACAGCTGTCAAACAGTGTATGCGAGTCGTTAAGGAGGAAAAATGACAGCTGTGTTGTGAATGTGGTGAACACGTGATAATTTTATATGTAATATGTAATGCAAGAATCACACACACAGAATTACGCACTGTGCGTAACCTAACCTAGTTTCTAACCTAGTTAAACGTATGTAAATCTCGAATACTCTCTCTAAACTCGAATAATTTAGACGGCAATTGTGGAAGATTGGAAAACTAATTGCTACAAATCAAAAAGATAAACATGGGGTAAAAAATCCTGCTCACATTAATTACGGATATTCTAGTTAGATTTGTAAGCTAAGTTTACATTAATTGGCGCTAGTCACTTTGTATATGAATTGGATATATTTTGATATTTGTCAGTTGACATTTTATGATTGACAGTTGATAACTGACAGATTGACAGTTGACAATGTTAACAAGTTGACAGTTGACAGTTCACACTCTAAGCTACTACGATTTTTTGAAGAATTTTTTAGAGTGATTTTCAATTGGATTTTCGTTTTCGATTTTTGTTTTCGACGAAAATAAGAATGTGAAGATGAAAATGAAAGTTGGGTTATATTTTTGAAAGTTGACCTCGAAAGAAAGGTGAGCATTTAAGATAAGTTTTGTACGATATAATCTCTGACACGAAGCACTCACGAAAAACACAAAACAAATGCAAGTAGACAAATGGAACATAAGAAATTTGTAATTATGTAATAATTATTGTTTCTTTCTCTAATCTTAGTGATTTCTCTTGTAATCGTAATGTTTAGTTCCCACAACGCAATGTACTTTTTTATTATGTCGATTTATGATGATTATACGCAATTTTGTGAAAATTTAAACAATCAAATTATGAAATAAATTATTCTAAGCTAAGCTCATTTTAGGCTCGTTTTGTTTGTTTGCACAAGTGTGTATAATGTTTTGGGAGGAGCTATGTGTTTCCGAGGGCGGAGTCTCGAAACATAAAAGCAACGTTGCCGTGACAACATACTATGAACGGCATTTCAAATGCAACATAGTATTGCCATAACAACGAGGAGTGATGGGTATTAAATGCAGCATGATCATGTCAAGGAGTAAACAAGGAGGAGCCTCGAAAGATAAACACAATGTTGCTAAGCCAACGAGTAAATGATGGATGAAGTCGGAAGACAGGATATTTACAATGTCGTTTGACAACTTGATCGGAGAAAGGATAATCGCATCGTTGCCGGTATGTGATGGGCGGAGTCTCGAAGGATAAACACAACGTTGCCTTGACACACGATGAGCGGCATCTCTAAGAAAATATACAGGATTGTGTTGATAATGCGTAAGAGATGGGCGGAGTCTCGAAAATTAGATGTTAGATGGCGTTATCATTATTTATATCATTGTTTGTAGTTTCATTATTTTGAAGCCTAACCTAACTTAATCCAACTTAACCTAATCTAACTTTCCCAAACCTAACATAATTTAATCAAACTTAAACTGAACCCAACCAAACCTAACAAGATGATTAAAGTTGACATAACTTCTGAAAGAAACTGAAAGAGAAACCAAAATACAACACAGAAACAAAAAGAGGGATAATAAATCAGGAGTGTAAACGTTTGACATTAAATTAATGGCCACCCGTCTCAATCCGTCTTTTAATGAATGGGTGAATCATCGTATTATTCGTCGTCATTCTTATCAAAATCGTCATTTTTTGCCTTTTGCTCAGTCTCCGTTGCGCAGTCGCCGTCATCCTCTTGTGGTTTCGGCGCTGGCGGCGTGCCAACATGCATCAGATGCGCGATAATGTCATAGTAGGTGAAATTATGATAAGCGAAAAACAGGCAGTTTTTGTATTTGTCGCCGTAGTATTTCTGCACCTTGTTTCTGTATTCCAAGTCGCAGCTCAGGGCTTGCGGCGTATCCTTGAACACGTCAATTCCCGCCAATTGTTCCAGGCGAGCACCTGCAGAGGAACTATTACGTTGGTTATGTATGGTCAGATTAGGACAAGGTAGGTCAGAGATTGGAACAAGTTCATTGGACATCATCTGGACATCACACAGTCGGAACAGGTAAGCTTAAACTTAATCAGGTCATAACAGAATAATATTACCTATTCTGTTATGACCTGACTATGTCTAAACTTACCTAAGACAAGTCCGGGTTGATCAGATGAAGATAAGGCTTGATAGATCATGCCAAGTTTGGTCAGACCAGATCGGATAAGGTCAGATAGGACAGAGCAGGTTAGATCAGAACGACGTAGGTTAGGTTAGAGCAGGTAGGACAAGGTAGGATCAGTTAGAATCAATTAAAGTTATTAACCAAGTCAAGTCAGATTAGGTCAGGTGGGAATAGATCAGAACAATATGGAAGGTTAAGTCAACACAGATCAGACCACATATGATAAAATCAGAATATACTCTGCCATGATCTGATCAGAATCTTCTGATCTGGGTATGATCAGATTCGAACAACTTCATTGGTGTAATCAGAACATGATAAATTCATGTAAATTTAAGTTTACACAAGGAGGATCAGATTAATCAAGGTCAGTTCTGGATATATCAGATCATGTATATGTGAGATCTGCATAAGTTGGATCAGAACAACTTCATTGATGTCTTCAGAACATTATACATTCATGTAAACTTAAATTTATCACAAAGCAGATCAGATTAATCAAGGTCAGATCTGGATATTACTCGATGTTAGTTTAATTGGATTAGAGGTGATTCACTTACGTGGTAGGTCAAATCGTAGTTCTTGATCAGATCAATGTTGATCTGATCAATCATGATATTCCAGCTTCAAACTGGTGAGGTGAGATTTGGTTTGGTTGGGAAAATCAGATCCGAAAAGTAGTTTGAACCAGAACATATCAAGTTACGTTCCGTCAGGTTAAATAAGGCCAAAAACAAGTCAAGAAGAGGTCAAAAAGAACAATATTAGATCAAAGTATGCAAAGTGACAACTCAGGATTGTTTGTAGTAGGTCAAACCGTGATCAGGGAAGTCAAATCGGAAAGACAAATTTGATCAGATCATGACAGGACAGGTCAGATCTGATTAAGTCAGATTTGCTAATGTTAAGTTTGGCCAGATCATCTTAGTGTAAGTCAGACTTGAAGAAGTCAGGCATGGTCCAATTAAGAAGGAGTAAATCAGATCGGAATAGGTACAAGAACAGGCTTGGTCAAACCAGCATAGAAATAGTGACAGGTCAGAACAAGACCATCGGGGACAAAACCGGAAAGATAAATCAAAATCACAATAAGACATGAGACTGGTCATGTCTTGTGATTCTTACAAGACATCACCATAACTTGTTGTAATTCTGATTTGTCTGGATCAGGAACTGGGACTGGTCAAATCAAAGTCAAGTTAGATAATATCCTCTTACGAGAACGCTCCGCTTCTTCTTGTGCAATTTTATCCTTACACGCTTGGTCCATCTCCTCCTCGTCATCCTCATCTTTCAGACAGCCACTTTGACGAGTCAAGGAAGTTCCCGAAAGGAATCGAATAATACTCTGATTCGTAATTGGCATGACCATAGTCCTCATAGTTTGGGAAGTATGTGCACAACATTTACACTTGGGCTCTGGTTTATTCCCTTCATCGTCACAATCAGCCTGCTGCTTCTTCATACAGAACGCCCGATTTTTGATTCCAGTCTTCATCTTGGACTCGGTCTGATGAAGGAAGTCCGACGAAAAGATCTTATTCTTGACGGTATCGTCGGGGTTGAGATTCACGACATCAATCTTATCCTCGTGAATGTTGGGCTCTCCTCCCGCTGTGGCACATCTTTGCGGGACACCTTTCCGGTTCATCTTGTGAGGTGCGGTTACATGCTCGAGTGGGATTGGTCCTGCGTCACACTTCTTCTTCTTCTTCTCGCAGGGGTCCTTCTTTTTTGGGGGAGGACATGTTGGTTTCTTTGGGGGACATTCTGTCTTCTTCTTCTTTGGAGGACCTTTTGGTTTCTTTGGGGGACTTTGTGTCTTCTCCTTCGGAGGACATTTTGGTTTCTTTGGGGGACGTTCTGTTTTCTTTGGTGGACATTCTGTCTTCTTCTTCTTTGGAGGATATGCTGGTTTCTTTGGAGGACATTCAGATTTCTTCTTTGGGGGACAGGTTGGTTTTTTCGTCTTACAAGTTGATGGCTTCTTCTTCTTCTCATAAGAATCTTTCTTACACTGTGCGGGTTGTTTGTATTCGGTTTTGCAGGTACTTCCACCACCACCACCACTGGTCTTACTATCACCCTTTCCCTTTGCCATAGCAGCAGCTGGGACAACAGTGTTTGAAGCAGATCCTGGTTTAGCAGCATTTAAGGAGGTCTTGGAAGGGTTCCCTGGATTTCCAGGGTTGCCAGGCTTCGAGTTTATAGTAGTTTTGGAAGGCATTGCAGCTGCTGCGGGAGGGTTTGCAGGTTTAGCCTTAATTTCAGTACTATTTGAGTTTCCCTTCAACCCCTTGAAGAGCTTACAGAAGGGACCAAGAAAACAAGTAGTAACTCTCTGTAACGTATCGGCCTTGACCTCAGCAGGTTTCGTAATGGCTTGTGCGGTAGGCTTCACAGGCGTGGGACTGGGCTTGGCAGGAGGTGGACTAGGCTTAGCAGGACACGTAGTGGGTGAAGCAGTTTTAACAGGAGTAGACTTTGGCGAGTCTTGCTGCACAGATTTAGAAAGTGGTTGCACCAGCGGTTGAGGAGGGCTAGGTTTTCTAATCTTTACCTTGGGCTGCTTCACCTTCTTCTCGGCCACCTTGACACCCTTCAGTTCTGGCCGATCGCCAGGTAGTTGTGGTGGCTTCGACGTCTGGCTATAGTACCGCTTTTGACCACCCCCACAGTCACTCCCATTGTCGCTGCGTTGAGAACGCGCACACAACGCCGGCCAATCGCAGTACTTTTTCTTCGCACCGCCCTCTTCTGACGTCGTAGGCTCGCAATCATTGGTCAGCGGCGGTATGATGGGGGCGGAGCAACCGCAATTACCGTGCGGGTCGCTGGGGCGCCAGGCGTGCATGTTGTCATAGTGGCGCAGCACTGCCTGGTCTTCGCACCAGCGCGACGGCAGCCGATCGACAATCTTCGCGCGCCAATACTCATCGTCTCCGCAGCATTGGGACGCCTGTAGCGATGGGCGGCAGACTGTCAGTGAGCGCGCGATGCTCGAGGGCGGGGCGTAGCCAACAATGGCGTAGCGCAGGGAACTGGCAAGTACTGCCATTCGATGAGCGCGCAGCGGCAGATGCATTGAGTCGATGGTCCGGGGGAATGCGTTCGTATCGCTGAGCATCGATACTTTCGATTGCGCGCACGCTGTCCGGAAGGAGGAGGACCTCGATTCGTGATTGGTGATTCGTGTGCGGCGTAATGGGGTGGCGCGGAAACGAATACGTCACGAATACGCCTCACACATAATCTTGTTTGGCCAAGATATGGGAAATGATGGAATTTTGAATTTCGATTACGCGGAAATTTTGAAATTTTCGAGGCGAACGCGGACCGAGGAGGGTGCTGATAAGGTGGGCAAATGAATTTGATAGACCAAAATTACAGACATTTTGTGTATGTGTATATATTCACATGGAAACTACAATTTGACTGATCATTCATTCCAATTATGAAATCATTTTTCCAATCATTAGCAAATGTTAACATTTCCCATTGTTATTTTTAGTAAAATTATATTTTATGCGAAATAATATCACATATTCTAACGTTTATCGACCTCTGTGGCTCTTTCCGCCTTTGCTATTTTCTATTTATTTTTTTGTTTGTTATTGTTCTTTGTTTACAATTCATATATAGAATTCCGGACGAACGGACGAACTGTCCAATGCCGGCTGGTTATGAATGTGAGAGGAACGGACAGTCTCTCTCATTTAATACCGCAGTCAGTTTCCGGAAACATTCAGTCCCTTTTATTGCACACTTCAAACTCCGAAATTTTTGTTTACGACGTGTGATTGTGGGATTTATGACTTAAGTTACTTTCGGGGATATTACCTGCTCCCAATGAAAAGTAGAAACACAATAAAGCAATAAAAGTAGGATAGCATAGCGATAGGAAAGCTTAGAAGATTTGTCTTAGAACATTTGTGACGGCTAGAGATTCTACACAGCTTTACGAAAAATATACATCGCAGATGCGTGTGTAGAAACTCCACATATCAATTATTTATTATTTCGAATGTAAGCACAAGACACTAAGTTCATAAAATATCAATTTAAGAGGGTACCTGAAACGAAGTAGCGGTGCGCAAATGCGATGGTGAATAGTATTCCAAATAAGGTCACCTTTTGTTAACATAACTTCACTTCATAATTTATTACCACTTGCGATTAGCACCTTACATTACTTCACACTAATTTATACATACAATAATATAAAACCAACAAAATGGAACTTGACTTAACTGTAACTGCAGAATGTATTCCGCATTCATTCATTGTTAGTCAGTCTCGTTGCAAGTTTACTTCAGGAGCATTATTTAAAGATGGACTTAACCTCACTCTTCAAAACTCTCATCGTCTTATCAATAGTTAAAAGAAGTCTTCATCAACGGGAACACAATGCGTTGCATAATATTCAAAAACGTTTTGTGTTATTTCCACGATATTCTGTGGTGCAGGTAAGTTAACCTCAAAATAATAATAAATTAGTAAACTTAACCACAACAATGTCGACTTTTAATTAATTTAATCTTAAAAAACACACACACACACAGATAACAGGCGGGATATCGGCTCCAGTAATCTTCCCACGTCGTTCAATCAATCTCAGTCTGGGTTTTCAAATCAACCACGATCTTCCATGGAATTTTACCAACTTTCAGCCACTCTACGGCCGAGAGAACCAAGGAAATGTCGATTTTGACAGAAAGTCTATGTACGAATACGTTGTAAACATCGGCGATGCTTTGGGCCTCAATGGGGAAGACTGTCTTCTGCGGACTATCTGTGAGGTCTCGGAAGTTCCAATGGACATTGAAGAACGCCCTAGTGATGATGAGTCCGAGGGAGTTGACCTTCTTGAGAAAATTTTACATTTTCTTTTGACGTAAGCGTTTCTGCCAACAATAAGAAAACAGATTTGTAGAACGAAGTCTGATGATTTTAACATGATTATTTTAGTCCTTCGGAAGATTTTGGTGATTACGCAAAACACGTCAACACTTCCTTGGAACACCGAGCTTTGGTTGCCGAACATCTTGGTCAAACCCATGGTGACTGTTATAAGATTTTTAAATGTCCTATGAGTATTCTTGACTTGTTTACTAATAAATATTACTGATTCACTTCAATTA
>WSZQ02000006.1:3309488-3319999 GCA_019419845.2 Weissflogia rhopalogaster
AGTGTAACTCTTTCAGTCACACAAAAGTATGAATGAAAAAAAATTTGAATACAAATATTAGACCGCAATTTTCTTGACGGCATATGTGGTCCATCAAAGATCACGTAACACCTGCCATAAGGAGATCTAGTTTAGCAGATAAAGAGGAATTCGGAAGTTAATTACTAAACATAGCTATAAGAGCATCAATTATGCAGCTCAAGAGAAATTTTAAAAATGTATGTACATTAAAACGGCGATCAAACCAACCACGGAATTTCCAAAGAAATTTTTAAAAGTTGAGAAAAATATTGACACCTGTATTATTAAAATAACTCGTGCGACGTATATTTTTATAGCTTTTTTAAGTCAAACATGTTGTTAAGTGTTTTAAAAATTTGTGGCGGCAATACATTGCCGCACAAACAATATTAGGATCAACAAACCACAATCACAATCAACATCAATAAAGCATTATCTGCACGTAATCAACATCCGCCGAGACTAAACATAGAAAATGCTGACATCTCAAAATTGACATAGCGCAGCGATATCGCGACCACGTGTTCCGCTGTGACGAACTGAAGGAATGGTCGCGTCAGCATTTTCACCTGCTATATATAGTCGACATTTCGTCACCACATTCAGGCATTCAGTAAGTCAGTCATCTTCCCAAAAAGGAGGGCGAAATTAAAAAATGTTCCAGGACTTTCTGGAGATGCTAAAGAATACTTTCTCAAAGTTTCAAGAAAATCAGAAGATAATCTGTTTTCTTGCCAAAAGGATCATCTTTCAAATAGAGGAAATTTTCAAGAATTTCGAATCTAGTTCCACTCTATGTGGTCATATCGTTGATTCTACTCTACAACTTATTGTGAGAACATTTGTTGTGAACAACCTTTGACGAAAACGCCAAAGGTCTACATAAGAGCTTGGAAAATATTCAACGACCCCGCGCAACGGTTCCCAACAACATTTAAGAATTAATGCTATTAAAGCTATTTCTAGGATGACGTTCATGCTCTCTGTCTAGCCCTAAGAAAAATTTATGATCCAGAAAAATGTTTGTAAGCCTCCGTCCCGCAGCTTCATAATCATTATATTAATTACCACGAAAAGAATCTGGTAGAAAGAAAATGATCTTAGTCATGCGTTACTAATGATTGTGTCATTCATTCCAAGCCTAGTCTTAAT
The DNA here is from genome assembly GCA_019419845.2 of Weissflogia rhopalogaster. Taxonomy (NCBI): domain Eukaryota; kingdom Metazoa; phylum Arthropoda; class Insecta; order Coleoptera; family Staphylinidae; genus Weissflogia; species Weissflogia rhopalogaster. Next base: position 3,310,662 of record WSZQ02000006.1, read on the forward strand.
ATTCCTCTAGTTCTTTCTCTTCCCACACCTCCTCCTCCCACACCTCATCCCACACGTCCTCCCACACACTGCCTCTCTCTTTAACCTCCTCCTCGTACTAGTCCTAATACTTCCCTTGTACTACTACTCTTAATAATCTTCCTCCTAGCCCAAGTCCAAGAATTTCAGGATAATAAATAAATACGTCCATTATGCCTATTCGTCCTATTAGGAATATCATTTGCGAAACATCAGGGGGGCGGCTTTTTGTCCGCTCGACATCGCCGTCGGTCGGGGACCTTCTAATCGAGTTAAACGATCGGCGGCGGCACTTAATCATCGTTTTCTGGACGCAATCATATATCCACGTTTCGCGTGCAGAAGAGTGTTGCCTCCTTGGGTCACAAAAACCCCTTTTCCGACCTCGGCCGACCACTGGCTACTCCTGTTCACTGGCCACTTAGTTCAAGAGGATCCTGCTAGACTCTGTGTGTGTGTGTATGTATATGTGTGTCTGGTGGGGTGGTTGTAGCTGGTCGTGGACGTCCGACGGCAAACCACCCCAGGGTTTCTTATCGTCGCGTTTCACCCCCCATTTGCTACGGCATACGAATGTACGAATGCATTTTGCATATTTATCTTTTCCTTGGCAGTGCCAAAACGACGGGGCGAGTGTGGCAAGAGGTTTTCGGGCTGGCGGCGAACACGGTGAGCATTTTGGGAGAATTGTAGAAAATGGCTTGCAAAGCGTTTTATATCCGCTTACGCGAGCGCGGAAACTGATTTACCGATCGAGGGTCGTAATGTTGTAAACACACAATAAACACGTATCCCGACGACGACCGAACAACCCCAAAACGTCGTCGCGGGGAACGGCTAGGCGGCGGCGGCGGCTAGGAGGCAAAGCGGAAAAGTTTACCATTGTGCAGTCAATTGTACTCTTGGGTGTGTTTACGGACACATCATCATCGTCGAACCAAAGTCTTTCAAACTACTGGGAAACTACTTTCTATAGCCTCCAGAATGGAAAGGTTTTAGATTAGAAAAATAAAAATTATACTGGAACTTGTTTAAGGTCCTTCGGTACGACCCTGCAAAATTTCAAAAAAATCGAAACAAAAAATATTTTTTCTAAACTTTATTTTTCCTAAAGTTAGGTCCGCATGAGTTTTTTGAAATAAAAGTTAATCAGGTTTATTCATAAGGTTTTTAAGTATCTTCATACAAAATTTCAAGACGATCGCAGAAAAAATGCATTTTCTCAAGTTTTGAACCTTTTTTTCCAAAGATCCTTTTAACTTTTTGAAATATAAATAGAACCAGGTCACTTCTATGATCTAAATCCCACATCATACTAAGTTTGGTCAAAATCTCACGAAAGTCATTTTTCTACACTAGCCCACTCCTCTACAAGTGTAAAACGTATAGTTGAAGTCCTGCAAATAGATCAAGGTCTTTTATAAGATCTTTAAACTCCTTCCTAGCAAATTTCAAACCTATCGCAGATAAAGAAAACTGTTTCCCAAATTTTGAACCCCCTTTTTCTAAAGATCCTTCGAATTTTTTGATATAAAAATTAGACCAGGTCACTTCTAAAATCTAAAACCCTCATTCTACCAAGTCTGGTCAAAATCCGACAAAAATCATTTTTCGACTCTAGTCCACTCCGCTACAAGTGTAAATCCTTTAGTTGAAGTCCTGCAAATAGATCAAGGTCTTTTATAAGGTTTTTAAGCTCATTCCTAACAAATTTCGAACCAATCGCCGAAAAAATCCCTTTTCTCAAAATTTGAACCTCCTTTTTCAAAATCTCCTTTCATTTTTTTTGTAATTATAATTAGACCAGGTCACTTTTAAGATCAAAAACCCTCATCCTACCAAGTTTGGACAAAATCCGACAAAAGTCATTTTTCGACTCTAGCCCACTCCTCTACAAGTGTAAAACGTGTAGCTGAGGTCCTGCAATAGATCATGCGAAATAGTTTTTGATCGCTGGTCATATATTCACCCCGCGTTGCAGCTGTGGCACGTGGTTCGCCTCCTGCAGATGTTGCACACTTATAACCTTCCTTCCAACTGACCACTACCTCCTATTCCTGCTCCTCCACATCCTCCTCCTTCTCAACGCTGCTTCCTAGCATCCCCCTTAGCTTCCTAGCCCCCGAGGTTTAATATAAATCTTGCACCAATCCACAGTAGGTGTCGAAAAAGTGCTCATAATCTACTCGCCCGGAATTCATAACCTCGAACGGCGCTTTTCAATATTGTATTAGTTCCTGGACGTGCCGAGACCATGATATGAGCATATTTTTTCCTCGTTTTTGTTCTCGCCCTCGACGGGAGAGTGTGATAAAAAGTGACCAACGCGAGTTTGGAACTTTGCGCTGATTTGGGTTTAGTTGGAGCGCAGCGAGATTAATAATTCAAGCGCACCACCCAACCACCCACTCACACATAGAGTGTGTGTGCGGGAGAGTGCGGCAGAGGGTTGCAAATCGGGTGAGGGTGGTTTTAGATTTTCGAAGTTTCGAGGGTGACCGACGCAAATCTGATCGTCATCTTACACAACAATGGCCACTCTTTGGCCGGGTTCTTGCACACAGCCTGAGAGGTTTTTTACTTTGCTGACCACTGATATGATTAACGAGGGACGTTAATTATACTTGACCCCTTGTCGGGACATCCCTTTCGCTCCAGGACCAACTCGAAAAACGCGTCTAATGCAATTAACTTGCTGACATGAATTGGTTACATTTACATTGGACTTAAGAATGGATCATGTCTTTCAGGAGCTAGGTATCTCCTGAGTAGCTACAACTTTAGCAGTTGACTAGGTTAGGTCAAATTTTCTTAAGCTTGGGAAGACTGGGTTAGGTATGGTTGTTTGGGGTCAAGGGTGACAAGTATAGGAGGTTAGAGGAATGAAGTTCAGGTAAGAGGCTCAGGTTGGAAGGTTCAGGTTAGGAATTTTGAGGATGCTAATTGATTGATAGTTTGAGGTGAGGAGGTTCAGATCAGAGTGGAGTGAAGGAGTAACACATGGAGGTTAGAAGGTAAAATTTCTAAGCCTTATGTTGGAAGGTTCGAGTTAGAAGATGAGATTATGTTAGTAGTCCCCAGTGAAGGGGAAGGCATCCCTTCCAATCAAATCAAACGGTTGTAGCTAGAAAGTGGAAGTTAGTGGATTGATATTAATTTTCCATGAAGACGATGGGGCTAAGAGTTTGATGGGGTTGCTGGGTAGGATTGAGATTAGCAGGGGTAGACCTGGAAATTTAGGTTAGGAAATTGATATCACCACTCTTCTTTCACTCTAGTTGTATATTGAAGGTCGAGGTTAGGTTGAAGTCATTGGGTTTTGGGAAAGATTTGAAGTCAACCTAAACTTCAAATCTTTCCCAAAATTAGATTGGCAAAAATAAATCAGATGATTCAGGTTGAATTAGTGTTATGAGTTTAGTGTTAGGTTGTCTTCAGAAGGAACAGATCACAAGACTGGAGTTAGAAAGTTGAAGGTAATGTTAAAATGTTGTCATTAGGTTCAGGTCTGAACCTAGGTCAGAAGGCTAGAATCAGCAGGTTGAGTGTAGGACGTGCAGTTTAGGTTGGGATCAACCTAAGGTATTTGTATGAAGATGTGTAGATTAGAGAGAGAGATATGAGAATCTGGAGGAGGTTGAGAACAGGATATAACTATACGAATGTTGTGAGACCCTAAAGTCAAAAGGGCTAAGGTTACGACAGTTGGTTTAGGAAGAATAAGAGAGGATGGTTAAGAAATTAAAGGAATAGGTTTAGGTTGGGAGGTTAGGGTTAAGAATTTTGACTTGGATATTTGAAGGGAATGGAGAGACCAGGGATTGATGTGACAAGTTTCGGATTGATTAAGGACTTGAGGCTAGCAATTGAGTTTAGGATCAGGTTATCTTCAGGAGGATGAGATCAGCAACTTAAAGATAGAATATTTAGGGTTAGTAGAACGAAAGTAAGACTGTTAAGATGTTGGCACTAGGCATTAGATCAGTTTATTGAGGCCAGAAGGCTTGGATCAGATAGTTGAGGGGACGATCTTTAGGTTAGGAGAAGGTGGTTAGAGGTTTGAGGTAAGAAGATTCATAATCCCGCAATTATGGTTACATTGAGGCCAACATGTTGAAATGAGAAGACTAGGAGGATCAGGAGGTTGAGGCTAGGATATATAAATACGATTGTGATCAGGAGGATGAGACCAGATGGATAAGGTTAGGTGATTCAAGTTTGGAGCTTTAAGATAGGAAGGTTAAGAAATTGAGGTTAGGTTCAGGTCAGAAGGTTCAAGCCACAATGTTAAGAGTAAAGTCAGCAGACTGGGATATCTAAGAAATCAGAATATTGAGGTTAGAAGGTTCAGATTTGGAAGCTGAGGTTAGGATAGTGCTTGAGAGGTTAGAGTAAGGAGGTAAAGATTAATGGACTAATGGATATGGTTAGGAGATTTGGGTCAGGAGGTATAACCGTCCCATGGTTAGGAAATTGAAGTTAGTTTGAGGTCAGAAAGTTAAAGTCACAAGTGAGGAGGTTAAAGGAGCTATATCAAGGATAGGCTGTGATCACTTTGGAGAAATCGTAATAATGAGGTTAGAAGAATTGGTTTAGGAGGTCGAGGTTAGAGGACATACAGTTAAGGTCCAGAAACCTAAACCAAGTGGTTGAACGTAGGAGATTGAGGTTACATAGTCCAGGTTACGTTGAAGATAGTGCTTTTGAGGATAGAATCCGCAGGTAATGTTAATGGACAGATGGATAAGGTTAGGAAATTTAGGTCAGGAGGTATAACCGTCCTCCGGTTAGGAAATTGAAGCTAGCTTAAGGTCAGAAGGTTGAAGTCACAAGACTAAGAGACAAGTCAGAAGGTTAAAGAAGATATATCTAGGTTAGGTTGTGATCACTTGGAAAAAATCATAATATTGAGGTTAGAAGGATCGAATTCAGAGGTTGAGGTTAGGTTGAGGACATATAGTTAAGGCCTATATTGAAGCCTAAACCAAATGGTTGAACGTAGGAGATTGAGGTTAGGAACTTCAGGTTAAGTCGAAGATAGTGCTTGAGAGGTTAGAATCTGAAGGTAAAGATTAAGGTTAAGATTGAACTTAGGTTGGACAGTTGGTCAGATACGTTGAGTTAAAATTGAACTGAGCATAAATTGAATTTTTGTTAATTAACTTGTGGTTAAATTAACTTAAAGACTTAAGTCAGAATATAATCCAATCCCATAAAATAACCAACATATTTTCCCCTGAAAACATCTCTATCTCTAGGTTAGGTAACGACTAATGTACTTTTTTCTCTCGCTGTCCCCTGCCACTATAGTCAAGATAGTCTAACCGGGAGGCGGTTGCCTAACTCCCGGTTTGCCCCCCGCCATCACCCCGAGGGCGCTCGTCGGCCTCGAATGATGAATTTCCCGCCCACACACATGAGCAGCAAAAGCATTCCGTCTTATCTGACAAGTGACGCGCATTAGCGACGGGCCGTTATCATTAGCAAGTCGTCGTCGTCGAAAAAAAAAAACGGACGAGGACATAGTCACGGCCTTGTGGGCCGACCTAAATACATACAATGTGTCCATGAACCTTTTCCACCAATTACTTGTAGTAGCTGCAGTAGGCTACTTTGAATTTCCTGTCTTAAATCAATTAAATCTTTTGAAGAATGCAAATTTGTTTTCTAGAAATATAGGTTGGGACACACTGTATATTTGGGTATATCTATGCATGTAAAAGGGACAAAAAATCCCTGCATGTCACATGCGCGTCTAACAATGGATGACTTTTCGTCGTGAGGGGTTTTGGATTCTGGGCGGTCGGTGGTGGCAGTAGTCGAGGCAGGCTGTAGTGGCGGTGGAGGAGACAGTGGAGGCGGCGGTCAATGTTATGTTGTGGTGCGATTTTTCCACGTCACCGCAAGGCGACTCTTTGTCTGATAAGGGCTGTGCATCTCTCCCGTCTTCCCGTATTCCCGGCACATCCTGTCCAAAGAGGAGCAGTGTTATGTCCTTTTGTCACTAGATGTATCTCCCTAGTTTAGTAAAGTTCCATACAAAATGTTCTCAAGGTTAGGTTGGATTATGTTAGGTTAGGTTGGTGAAGATTTTAGGTTGGGAGCCTATCTCAACCTAATTAGATTAGGTTGTGATAGGCCGGATTAGGTTGGGCTAGACTGGGTTGACTTGGGCTGGATTAGGCGGGGTTGATTTGGGTTGGTTTAGGCTGGGTTGATTTGAATTGGATTAGGTTGGGTTAGGCTTGGTTTAGCTGGGTTAGGTTGGGTCAGGTGGGGTTGACTTGGGTTAGTCTGGGTTAGGTTGAGTTAGACTGAGTTAGGTTGGACTAAGCTGGGTTGATTTGGGTTGGGTTAGGCATAGTTGATTTGGGTTGGTTCAGGTTGGGTTGATTTGGGTTGGATTAGGTTGGGTTAGGCTTGGTTTAGCTGGGTTAGCTTGGATCAGGTTGGGTTGACTTGGGTTAGTCTGGGTTAGGTTGGGTTAGTGTAGGTTAGGTTGGATCAGATTGGATTGACTTGGGTTAGTCTGGGTTAGGTTGGGTTAGGCTGGGTTTATCAGAGTGAGGCTGAGTAAAGATACTCTCGGTTGGGTTAGGCGGGGTTGTCTTGGGCTTGATTCGGTTGGGTTAAGCTAGGTTAAGCTGGGCTAAGCTGGGTTAGGTTCGGCTTGTCAGTGTTAGATTGGATTAGGCTGAGCCCGGTTGGGTAGATATAACTTGGATTACGCTGGGTTTGATTGGAATAGGCTGGGTTAGGCTTGGTTAGGTTGGATTGAGTCGAATTAGGTTGAATTAGCTTGGATTTAACTGGGTTAGGTAGGACTAGAGTGGATCAGATTTAGTTAACTTGAATTAAGCTGGCTTATGCTGGGTTTGTCTGAGTTGAGATCTCTTAGGTTGTTGGTCTAGGTTTCGTTGGGTCAAGCTGGATTAGACTGAATTTAAGCTTACTTAACTTAACATAGATGAATTCACCTCTTTCTAGAGAAACCAGGAAGAACTATGTTAATGGAAATTAAAGTTTGTAACACTTTCCAATCCTAAAGTTAGATTACTTGTATTAATTGCCATTGATTAAGGGGATGGAGTGTAGAATTGGGGAACCGTTTCGACTTTCCCGCTCTTTTTGATTCGTCATCTGATTGCCACCATCCTTAATCAAACGCGCACCCTTTCGCCACCATCGACGAGGAAGACTAAACACAAGCAGGAAGCAAAAAAGACAATGACTCAGCAATAATGAAAGTTTTTATTGTCTTCAACCAGTCTCTTTGTTGCTCCAGTAACGTAGTTAATTAACAATTACCACCCCGATCAACTCTCGATGTCGTGTCGTACGGCCGTCGCATAGTCACGCTCGTTGCCTGTGATCCGTGTGAAGTCTAAACTGACCAACTGTCAAAACACAAAAAATATCTAATTCAATATGACTTAAGGTATTCTGAGTTCTATATAGCTCATATTGATAGACTCGGAACATCTAAAGGGAAAGGATTTCATTTGCTAATCCATCTGAAAGAATTTAATTCGGTTCTTAAAGCACTTGGAATCACCTTCAAGTGCTTCCCAGATAAGACTATGAATGTGTCCAATGTAACAATTGCTCCCATAAGTCTAGACTTATGGAAACCATAGTTTCTGTGTCTAGAGAGTAACAGGAATATGAATATGAATGCCAGAGGAAGTCTACTTTACCTGAGGTATCATAGAGATCATATACTGCCTATATCTCTTCTTGACATAGACTGGATTTCCATGGACTGTTAGGGCTCTCAATTCTGGAAGGCCTTTCAACTTTATAATCTCCTTGGGATCAGTGATCTTATTCCCATGAAGGTAGAAGATTCTCAGATATGGAAAATTAAGGATACTCTGAGGAAATAGTCAACGTTAAAACACTAGATTTAAGCCCCGAGAAAACCATGCTTCCAGGTGTAAGTGGGTCTAAGGGGTAACTTTGAGTCTAGCCTCTCAAAGTTACCCCAAAGTTACAGCGATGGCGAATCTATGTCCTTGGTTAGATACTGGACAAAACAAACTTCAGGCTGACTGACGATTGTGAGGTAACCAGGTAACTACAAGGAGGTGGCCCCACATCTCTGAAAGGTTCGCAATCACTGGATTAGAGAGGATAATTACATTGTCGACTTCCGTCAATTTGTTAAAGGATAAATCCAACCACGTCAGATACAGCGGCTGTTCGAGGATCGAGTTGATAAAGATGTCCAGGTATTTGAAGCTCTTCAGGCGATTGTTGTTGAGCCACACTGCTTTTGTTGCCAATTTGTTGTTGGGGCCACGCGGGGGTGCGCCAATTCGAACGGTCTGCACATTTTCAGGTTTGGCCTCTGGAGATCAGAACGTTTCCCATCAGTTTAGATATTCCTAGAGTCAGTCTCTAGTAGGGTCTGAAGGATCTCTCTCTCTCTCTCTCTCTTTCTAGACTAGCTTTGACATTAAACCTAAATGAACTGGGTATACCTAAAGGTCAGTCTAAGGGTCAGACCATATGTCGATCTGAAAGTTAGTCTGACTTAAGTTAGATTAGTTAAGGTTAGGCTATATAATTTGGTTTGTCCCGAAATGGCTTTTGAATAGGTTGTAATATTTTAGAATTGGTTTGAATGGGCTGGGAAGTCTTTGGATAACCGAAGATGGTTTGTGATATTTTGTTTTCGAGTCCCTTTAGGATGTGGAATAGCTTAGGATGCATATGGATTAGTATGGTTAGGTTAGGATGACCTGCGATGATAGGTTAGATAGTATTGAGGGTGCCTCTAGACTAGCTTTAACATGGAACCTAAGTGTCCTCTAGAGGGCCCAAAAGGTAGTTTACGCATCAGACCACAAGTCGATCTGAAGGTCTGAGTCAGGTTAGATTAGTTGAGGTTAATTTGGTTTGACCCGACAAGGTTTTAGAAAAGGTTTCAATGATTTAGAATTAGTTGGAATAGGCCTGTAGCATTGGGGTACATTAAGATTGCTTAGGATTGATTTGTTTTGGGTTCCAAGGGATGTAGATTGGCATAGGATAAATTGTGATTCGTTTGGATGATCATGGATAATTCATGGTCAATCAGACCCAAACTAGGTTAGGTTGGGATAACCTGGGATGATAGGTTATATAGTGTTAAGGGTGACTCTGGACTAGCTTTGACATGGGATCTATATATACTGTAGAGGGCCTAAAAGGTAGTCTATGGCTCAGGCTACAAGTCGATCTGAAGACCTTAGTCAAGAGAGGTTAGTTAAGGTTGGGCAATATAATTTAGTTCGTCCCGAAAAGGTTCTAGACTAGATTGCAATGTTTCAGAATCA
>WSZQ02000006.1:3336392-3352579 GCA_019419845.2 Weissflogia rhopalogaster
GGTTCTTAAAATATAGTGCCTTAAAGTTTGACTTATTTAAAACTTCCAATAATTCTAGGCAGTCTTGTAAAAATTTAGAAATTTATATCTCACCCAACCTAACCCAACCTAAATCAACTCAACCTTACCGGCAACCTTAATGCCTACTTAGCCTAACACAATCTACCTTAACATGATCTAATATCACAATCTACTTAATGCCAGCCGAAATCAAACATCAAACTTGAACTTCACTTCCTATTACAAATCCAGACCTAATGCATATAAAATTATACATGGAAAACGTAAAACCGCAGACTTAAGTCACCGGCAATCACAGCATATCGCAACATGAAAACCTAAGTCGATCATAACATAGCGTGTCCGAATAGATTCGTTCGAGTCCAAAGAAGAAAAAAAAAAAAACTCTTGCATCTCGTTTTGTTTTACGCTACATTCCGTGTTATACATCTCTAGCTGTGTGTGTAGGTGTGCGTATATAAATTTGGTTGTGCATGTGTGTGAGTGTATGTGGATGTATGTATTTGGATATACATGTGGTTGAGTATGTGTTTGCCTGAATGGGTATCTCTTTTTTTATCCGCTCCTCGTTCATCGCTGAGTTATTTCTGTGTAATCATCATTGTCTCGGCACAAACCGACTTTTAAAAGTGTGTGCGGCAGTCGCGGACACGCCGAAGCTTCTGGTCCAGCGCGCCGATATCTCGGGGTCCTCAAGAGATAATTATCGTTTGCACGCCAGTAATAGTAGTAGTGGTATCAAGCTTTGCGTGATGATCGAAAAAAAACGCGTCACGCCAACTGAATATTACAAACAAAAAAAACTGTTGAAAAATACCGAAAATATCAAAAATTACGTATTTTTTTATTTTTATTTTTATTTTTATTTTTTTTCCTAAAAAGTAAATTGGTAAGTCTAATTATTAGCATTTTGTTTAGTACAATGAAACCTGCCATATCCGGAAAACTTTTAGTATACGGAATCCTGTGTACACACAGAAAAACGATGAATACTAATATTTATAATATTTATAATATTTTTCTTAATCCTGCTTTTTAGTTGTTACTTAAGTTACTTACATTGAAGTAAAGTCTACTTAAGTAAAATATACTTAAGTATATACGTAAGTTTCCTTATGCTACTACTTCAGTCAAGGAAACTTATTTAAAACAATGAAAATGAAAAATATTTAGCCCAACTGGGCAGCACAGTTGGTAGTGCGTCGACTTACCACGCAGTCGGACGGGGTTCAAGTCCCCGAGGTGGACTCCCACATGTGTGAATTGATTAATTACAAAAACACAAAAATTAATCACACTAAATCCACACCATTAAAATCAAACAACAATTAGAAAATCACACCAAAAATCACATCAATCGCAGTATGCGCATCTCACTGCAACTACAACAAACCAAAAACCACGAGGCAATCTCAACACTCAACAAGAAATCAACACAACACCAAAAAATCAACAATGACAACATCACATTATCATGTAAAAATATAAACAATAAATAAATAAAAAAATATATCCAGGCTGAAGGACCAAATACAATATTTTTTGAAAAATATTTATTTTTATTTTAGAAATAAGATGAATTTCATAGAATATAACGGAAAATAGAAACTTTTTTTTTATTTACTCAAGTAAAGTATAATTAAGCTAAGCTTTTCTAAACAATGTACTTAAGTAAAGATGCTTTATAAAAATCAATTAAAATTCTCTAAAAATCAACTTTTGATAAACTCAATTCTTATTTTTGGGTACTTAAGTTAAGTTGACTTAAGTAAAGTTTACTTAAAATCACACTACTTAAGTGCTAACTTACGTAAGTGAAATATTCTATAGTAAAATATTCGTACAGATTGAGGTATAAGACTTTTTTTGGCATTATCGTTCTTCTTCAAAGATTTAATGTTTATAAAAGGTCTATGGTTGTATTTGTTTAAGTTTTTACATTAAAATAAGTCAATTGCGAATGAAATACATGGGTTAAGTCGTTTTACAGCAAATATATGCTAATATCATGGGCGCAGCTACATAAAAGCATACATGAAAGGATTTCCTAAAGGGGGGGGGATCTCCCTCTGGACCCCACCCCCTTGAAATCTCGAAATTTCGTTTCTTGTAAGTTTCGCACAAAATACTGATAACGACACGTTTTGGCATTTTGGGGGAGGACCCCCCCCCACCTCTTAGTACCTAAAAAACCATTTGACCCCTTGCAATAAATTCTACCAGCGCTCATGGTTGAAGATAACTCTTCGAAAATGTTTCTTTGTAGGCGGAGACTTAAGTCGACTCATATTTAAGTAGACTTTTGTTAAGGCAACTTAACTTTAACTAGGAGTATTTAACTCTTTGGCCCATAACCAATAATCATCAATCTTGGCGAACAGTTTGAACGAAATGCGATAAGGACGAAGTGAGAGACTGGACGGGCGGGCTCAACGCTCAATCCACGAGTGAGACTCGTACCGAGTTGCATGTGTTCTTATCGTAAGATGCAAGCAAAATACTTGCACCGAGAACTATCTCGGCGCTGATGCTTAGACTTTTTAGATGAAATAAAAGAGTAGAGTAGAGGATTACAAACTGTGAGGCGCGACAATTTACGGGGGCAGGGGAAGCCCCTTGGAATATTTCTGAGCATGTATGTTCTGATATTAGATCATCAAGAAATCAGCACTTTAACATGGGGTCGTCAAAAATGTGTATTAAAAAAGGGAGGCGCCACCAGATTTATTTTGGAAAAGGGGGGACGAGACATGTGTTTTTGGAATTTGCTGTGGAGAGGGGCAAAAAGCAAAAAAATAAGATTTTACCAGTACTTTGTACGATAACAAATACGAAAAACAAAAACGAAATTTCAAGATTTCAGGGGGGGGAGGGGTTGGTGACCCTTTATGTATGACTTTATGTTGCGACGCCAATATTAGCGTATATGTTCTATAAAATTTCTAAGGCGTCGGTCAGACCGGGGGCGTCGTGTCGCCACGCTTCGTGGTTTCCTCTGTCTGCCTCATGTAATAAAAGAAGTTAGAATGTTTCTTCGAGTTTCTTCATCTCCTTTTCTTCATATTCGTCAGGCAAGGATAGATATAGAAGCCCGAAGCCGAAGTCGGCGGTCTGAACGACGCCTTAACCTATGTATTTCAGGGACAGTTGCATTGTTTTAATCTCAAACTAAAACTCATACCATCATAGACCCATAAACATGTAATCTTAGAAAAAGGACGTCAAAAAATCTTATTTCTCAAATCTTATATCTCATTTTATACGATTCTAATCACTCAATCCATAGAAATCAAAGTTTGGAAACCTCTGGTCTATAGGTTAAATTTGTCAAACTATAAAAACCATAAAACTATAAAAAAGCAGAAAAAGAATGTAAAGAAATAAACTTTTCATTGCAAAACTATAAAATTTTAAACCAAACACTGAAATAGTGAGTATTTAAGGAAGTTTACTTAAAAGTTTCTTAATTATTAATATTTTGGAAAATTATTTATGTAAAAAAAAACACAATTTTTAGAAAGAAAAATAATTTTGCAAAAATTGGAAAAATATATTGCAAATGTAAGATAGTAAATTAAGACAAATAATTCATGGAAATAAAAGATTGAAAGGGTTAAAAACGTAGACTGTAAAAAATGTTTTCATCCCCACCTTGGTAGGGTGCATGGAGGCGAAAAAAAATTCCGAGTGGGGCGCGAGTGAGAGGCGCTGAAAAAAATACGGCGCGTTTTTCGGGATGCTGGCTCCCTGTGTGTATGCGTACGTGTATATGTACACACAGTGAATTGGTGTGTGAGTGTTGGGGTTGCGACGCGCCGCGTGCGTGTTCCCCAGGCCGGCCTGAAGAAGAGGGAGACGAGAGAGAGAAGTGAGCGCGCGACGCGATTCTCCCTTCCATAAACCGGCGCGCTCCAACCCCCCGAAGGTGCTACAACAGAGTCTCTCCGAGAGCGCCGCACGCCGCAAGAGTTAGACGTAGAGCGAGCGCCGCACCGAGCGGACGTGCTTTCCTAAAAAACACACATTCTCTCTCGCAAACACTCGAGGTCGAGACGAGACGAGCCGGTCGAAACAAACGCGAGTTCGCCAACTTTTATCGTGAGGTACCAACAAACGCGCAAACGGTACCAAAACACCCCGCGCGCAAAACTCCAAACCAAGTGGATTTCAGTGTGCTAGTGTTGAGCAACAGTCAGTGTTCGATGTAACTCCATCGCCAAGTGCAGTTTTTCTTTTATTTATCTCTGTTAAGTCCGACGTAAGTTCCGAACCTTTTGTGGTACCAAGTGGTATCAAAAAGTGTGTATACTTGTGGGTACTTGTGTTTGATAAACGTTGTTAAACCTGGAGGGTCGCATGGAATGCCGATCAGGCGGGTTGGAGTTCCAACCATCGCCGATGCTGTTGGAGAACCAACAGTACTCCCACCTGCAGAGGTCCATTGATACCCTGAGGTCCCTCGGGGACCGGCTTGGCGAGCGCAACGTAGACCTCCGTCTCAACCTGCATCAGGACCTGAGACACGATCGCGGGATGAATATGAATGGGCTAGACCGACCCAATATGAATCTGGACCGTTACGGTGGTCTCGAATTGAACCTCTCCCTCAGCGCGGACCGTCTTGGTGGTCCCATGGATCGGAATGGTTTAAGTCTGGAACGACTTATGAACGAACGTAATGAGCGAATGACCACTATGGACGGTACGTTAACGGATCGCAATTTGAATAACTTGGACCATCAACGACGCGGGTTAGACCTTCATCATGACAACTCTAGAGACATGCAGGATATGAAGTATAGGGAGTACAAACAGCATCTGGACGCACTTCGGGGATCTAATAACGGACATCCTCAACAACAACAACAACAACAACAGCAGCAGCAGCAGCAACAACAGCAGCAAAACGGCACGAGTACGGAAAGTTCAAGGTCGTTGGAGGGAGGACGGGGGGACGACGAACGAGGTAATTCGTCTACACCACCCACTCCTATCTCGGTTGGAGAGTCTTTTCAAGATGAGAAGGTAACTTTTGTTTTTAAGACACTAACAATGATAATTACTAATTGTACTAATTGTTGTGATTGTACTGAGTACTCAAGAGTAAATCGATTGTTATCATTCGGTTAGTAGTTCTTTCTTCGACTATGTCTATTTCTATGACCTGTCACGGTCGCCACACTCTCCCCCTCTGAGCTTTGCTACGCCACCCTCGTCCAGACAGGCTTTTCCTTTCGTCCTTGGACTTTTCGGGGCGTTTTGGGGGGAGTCTCGTCTAGTGACGTACTGTCTCGGGCGGCGGCGCTCACATGAAAATCAACCCAACCACCCTCGCCGCCCCCAACCACCAACGACCTTAGCCTTAACATCACCGAATAGCGTCCGCCGAAAAGCGGGTAGACAGATCGACATCAATTATGATCGCGTCCTACATTCCCAAAAAAATATCCTAACCTTCACATGAATATCATATCATATCATATCATATCCTATTATACTGTGAATATTCTTTTTTTTTTTTGAATAATCAAAAATTTTAACATTTATTAAAATTTGTTTTTTTTGTTGATTTTTTTTTGATTATCAATTTTTCGTGTTGATATTTTTCTCAATATTAAGATTTCTAAACTTTTATAAAAAAGGTAATAAAAGGGATTAAGAGTTAATTACTGATCGTTTTTTTTTCCGTCTCGATAGTTTTACATCATCGTTAATGATTTGTACGAATCGTGCAATAATGTTATTAATTTTTTTTCCTCTCGCACTGCCGAAATACTGACGCGCGTGAATCAAGGTCGCGCTTTGGCGCAGATCTTGTCCGATGATGTAATTCGCAACGGATCTTGTGGCGACCGTGACAGGTCATAACAAACAACTGCAATAACCAAATGCCTTAATTGCAAATTTTACATACTGTCAATCAATCAATTGATTAATGACCGCCATTTTTATCTGAGGCAGTTTAGGAGCTAGATTACCGATTTGGGTTTCTTTTTTTAATCGATCACGGAATTTAAAAAAATTCACGAATATCTTAGGTTGCCATCTTCTATCTCTTCTTCTAGTTTGAAGTTCTTTAGATGTGCACGTTGCATTCGGGCCTCGTATAATGAGTGAAAGCATTGCGAATTTGAGGGGAGCGAAAAAATCGACGAAGGGGTCGGCTGGTTCGTACCGGTTCTTCCGGGAAGTTGTTCGGAGGGTTCGCGTAGGAGGGAGGGCAAAGGGTGGTTTTGATGATGATGTTCGCTGCACCCGCGCTAAAAAATTCGCGCCGCGAGATGAGAGCGCACCGCCGTCGAGTCGGGGAAAGGAAGGGTCGTCTGCCGGCCGCCTGCCTGCCACCGCCTCCCCCTAACGCGGTAGGAGGCGGTTGGTGGGCAGGGTTCGTATGCGGCGCGGGTCCCGGGGAGGTGGAGGTGGCGGGCTCCCAACTTCTATTAAAAGTGCGGAAAAAAATCGATGTCTAACTCGGACTCTTGCGCTGCTCTCCGGGAGGCGGCAGCGTGCCAGAGTGAGACCCACTCGAGCGCGATGGCGAGCGGCCCAGCGTCAACGAGCTCTCCTCTCCAGCTCTCCAAGCTCTCCAGCTCTTCCAAGCTAGAAATCTCTAAAAAATTTTAAATACCTAAAATTAAAAGACTACCTCCTAAAAGTCCCTCGATTCCTGCTTTTTTCCAACTAACAAGTCTAGTCATCACTTGCCACAGACTTGCCTGATTACGGATCATCAAGAAAAATGACCGTGACAGGACTAACGGTAGTGGTCCAACCAAAAAATGCATTACGTTAAGCCCGGTGTACTTGGGCATATTCTCAGATGTTGGTACACCTAATTACGACAGACTGGGAGACTAAGTATCCAATCACGTATGACTTAAGTCACTTGCGAGGCTACACTCTAGCCACAGCCACTGATCTTGTGGATCTCACGGAACCAGAGCATGTCGGTATGTGCAATAACGCTTATAGTGACCAGAAAACATTAACCGGTCATTAAAAAACGAATGCCACTGTCCGTCAATTTTTTTTTTTGAAGTCTCGTGCGCGTTTGCCAGTGGTCATTCCCCGAGGCTAAAGTTCTACCAACAACAACTAGAGGAGAGCAAAAAAAAAATCCTCAGACCAATCCAATCCAATGTGCTTCATTGGATTGGACTTCTAAGACCAAAAACAATTACGCTTAGGTCACGCTAAGCAAACAAAGTTTCGGTTCAGTTTTCTAGTCGAAAATTGGAATAGCAACAGTGAAGTCAGGAGAAGCGCGTAATTATATGAAAATTGCTTATGTAACCACACATCGTGTGGACGTGGACGTTAAAACAAGTCCACATTGGACTGGTTTGGTCCCGAACTTATATTAATTACTTAAATGCGAAGGTGAAATTAAATATTGCCGCTTAATTTCTTAATTATCCATGACAGGTGCGTTTAATTTGTGCAATTTGCGTGCGGTCACTTTGGCCCAACCAGCTACCGGCTTCTGGCTAGCTGATGTGTGTGTGTGTGTGTGTACTTACGTTGAGAGAAGGATGATGAACGAGGGTCTTATTTCGTTTTTTTGTTGTTGTTGTTGTTAAAGGTGTTTGGTTCCAAGGCTGAGCTGCAGTTGCACACGCAGGCGCACATGCGCGAAGCGAAGCCCTACAAGTGCTCGCAGTGCTGCAAGGCGTTCGCCAACAGCTCCTACCTGTCGCAGCATACGCGGATACATCTTGGGATCAAGCCCTACCGCTGCGAGATCTGCCAGCGTAAATTCACGCAGTTGTCGCATCTGCAGCAGCACATTCGCACGCATACCGGGGACAAGCCATACAAGTAAGTACCACTGCACTTAAGTCCTTTTTTATAGTTTGGCTCAATGGATCAATGGCTCAAGATAGTGCAGAGGCATTTAGTTCCTAGGATTTGAATTCAGGGATTTCGGAGTCATTCTGATTCCAGTTGGTATTGGTTTAGATAGTTCCAGGTGTTCTCAAATACCTAACATTGATAGTAAGACCAGGACAGATCTGTCTTAAACATGCTTCAGACATCCATGATTTCACTTGTAACTGTTAGAGGTTGATTTTTGGAAAGACGTCCCTTGACTATTCTCTTTTATTGTGTAACCCATTATATCTTGCAAACATGTCCGCAAAAATTAGGTCCTGGATCAATTAGGTCCAGGCTTCCGTCTCAATAGCTCAATGACTTAAGATAGAGCAGAGCAAGTTAGGTTTATATGTTCCTAGGATTTATATTCAGGGAGTTGATTGGAGTCATTCTGTTTCCAGTTGGAATAGGTTTAGATAGTTCTAGGTCTCCTAAAATGTCTAATATTAATAGTAATACCAAGACAGATCTGTCTAAAACATCCTTCAGACATCCATTATTTCACTTGTAATTGTAAGAGGTTGTTCTTTGATAAGACTTCCCTTGATTCTTCTCTTTCTTAGTTTAATCTATCAAATCTTGCAAACATGTCCCTTAAAATTAGATCCGGGATAGAAGGCCTGATCATAGATTCATTCTTGGTCAAGGCTTCGGTCTCAATAGCTCAATGTCTCAAGATAAAACAGAGGTATTTAGGTTTATCTGCTCCTAGAATTTGTATTCAGGGATTTGATTGGAGTCATTCTGATTCCAGTTGGAATAGGTTTAGATAGTTCCAGGTCTTCTAAAATGTCTAATATTAATAGTAATACCAGGACAGATCAATTCTAGTAAGACGTCCCTTGATTCTTCACTTTTCGGGTTTTACCCCTCAAATTTTGCAAACATGTCCACTAAAATTAGGTCCCAGATAGGGGATCTAGTCATAGATTCATTCTTGGTCAAGGCTTCGGTGTCAATAATTCAATATCTCAAGATAGAGCAGAGGTATATAGGTATATCTGCTCCTAGGATTTATATTCAGGGATTTGATTCGAGTCATCTTCTAAAGATCTTCCTTTGGAATTTTTGTAGGAAGTTAAGAATCTGAATAGAAAACCAGTTAAATAGTCTTCCCAAAAGTCTAATCTTGTTAGTAAGACCAGGATAGATCATTAGACGTCTTTCAGACATCCAAGAATTCACTTGTGCTGTTATGAGATTGATTTTCGATAAGACGTCCCTTGAAGATTCTCTTTTCTTGTGTTACCCATCAAATCTTGCAAATATGTACACTACAATTAGGTCCTGTAAAGGGCGCTTGATCATAGATTTATTCCTAGTCATGGTTTCGGTCTCAATAACTCCTCTAAAGATCTTCCTTTCGAAATTTTTGTAAGAAGTTAAAAATCTGATTGGAAAAGGCTTCCCCTATATCTAATATTGATAGTAAGACCAGGACAGATCATTTTTACGACATCCTTCAGACATCCAAGAGTTCACTTGTAATAATAAGAGGTTGATTTTTGATAAGACGTCCCTTCTTAAGACATTCTTCTCTGGTCCTGGATAGGTGACCTGGTGATAGATTCATTCCCGGTCCTGTATTCGTTCCTGATCCTAGAATTGGTCCTGGACCTGGAATTGGTCTTGGTCCTGGAATTGGTCCCGGTTGATCAATGTAATTAAACTTTATTAGTACTCTGTTCCGAGAGTCCTTAATTGAGTTCATACTAAATTGAGATAATTTTTCATAGGTGTCGACATCCGGGATGTCAGAAGGCGTTCTCGCAACTCAGCAACTTGCAATCGCACTCGCGCTGCCACCAGACGGACAAGCCGTACAAGTGCAACTCCTGCTACAAGTGCTTCAGCGACGAGCCATCCCTGCTAGAGCATATACCCAAGCACAAGGAGAGCAAACACCTCAAGACGCACATCTGCCAATACTGTGGCAAATCCTACACGCAGGAGACGTACCTTAGCAAGCACATGCAGAAACATGCTGAGCGTACCGATAAGCGACCACCTATAGGTAAGTCATCAGAATTAATTTTCTAAGAATTGAAAGATATACTAATTTATATAGGGTTTCGAGGCTGTTGGTTAAAGTTTTTTTTCAAACTAGGAGGTCTCTAATTGATCAGATCCATGTTGGAATTGTTTAATTCTGCCCTCTGAAATTAGGTCTCAGATTCATACCTGGTCATGATTTCAGTCTTAGTCCTGGTTCTAAATTTGGTCATGATTTTAGAGTCGGTTCAAGTCCCGGTTTTGCTCAAGTTCCTTTATTAGGACTTCAATTCTGTTAGGAGTTCAATTCTGGTCCTGAAATGTTTCCCGGATTTGATCGTTATCCTGAATTCGGGCATGGTCCCGAATGTGGTATTGGATTTGGCCCTGGTCCTGGATTAGGAGACTATTGTCTTTAATTCACTCATTAAGTCACTCATTAAATTCACTCATATTCCTAGATAAGATTCAGGTCTAGGATTCAGTCCAGACATTGGATCATTCAGGTAGTAAAACTGAATCAGGACAGTTCCTTCATAGACCTCATTCAGGTCATTCAACAGTTAACTTACTCTAAGATGTTACTTCTTACTGCTAGGAGGTTCCCTCTTGGTAGTTTCAACCCTCCAGGCAAATTGCAAGCAAGACCATTCTTTATCAACACCCTAATCTTAAAAGGAACTAACAAAATACTTCTGTTTGAAGTTTTTTCTTTAACTGGGAAAACTCTATTTGATCAGATTCATGTTGAAACCGTTTAATACTTTTTAAAAGACGGAACTCTAAAATTAGGTCTTGGAACTGAATCCAAGACCTGATTTCAGTCTTGGTCCTAGATTCGGTCCAGGTCCTGGATTCGATCCTGATCCTGTAGTATGTCCTGATCCTAATCCTAGAGTCGGTTCAGATCCTGGATTTGCTCTTGTTCCTTAATTAGAACCTAACTTCAATCCTGGTATTGAATTCGTTCCCGGATTTGATGATTATCCTGAATTCGGGCCTGGTCCCGAATAAGGAACTGCATTTGAAACTGGTCCTGGATTAGGTAACTATCCCAGAATATGGATTTGGTCTTAATCCTGAATTCAGTTCGGGTCCCGATCTTAGAGTCGGTTAATTTACCCATGTTCTTTTATTAGGACCTAGTTTCAATCCTGGTCCTGGATTCGTTCCCGGGTTTGAGCCTTAAAAAGGATTCCAGCCTGGTTCTGGATTAGGAGACTAGCCCACAATAAATCATTAGTTGGAAGACCTCAATTTTAAGTTTTCATATCTTCCTGATCTAGATTCGAACATAGTTCTAGATTATGTTCAGGGCCCAGATTCGGTCCAGGCACTGAACAATCCGGGTAGTAAGACTAAATCGGAATAACTGATTAAGAGACTACGTTCTCTATTGGTAGAGACAAAGAGTTGATAGTAGGATAGTCTGTTGATAGTAGGAGAAACTCAAATTCTCTTTTCAACCCTCCAGATCAATTTCTACCCCATAGAACATTCTTTATCAAGATAGTATCACACTGTTAATGGAAGAAACTAACTAAACAAGAATAAGACTTGCACCAAGAATCAACTAACGTCTGTTTTTCTTATTTTTTCCAGTGAAAGCCGTCCCCGGAATCAATCACCGCTCCCTAGAGCACCCCTACTGGCCAAAGGTATCCCCCGACAGCGCCGAGAACATGCACGACTACCCCAACGACATCTCCCGCCAGATCCTCGAACAGAACGACGACCTCGTCATCATCCGCCAACAACTCGCCCAAAACCCACCGGCACCACCAAGCACACCCAACGCCACCAACCTCACCAACAACAACGCCGGCCCGCCACCACCACCTCCCGCCTCCACCGCCTCCGCCTACGACACCTCCATCTCCAAGAGCAACGCCAACTCGGCGTTCACGCCGATCAACTCCATGTCCGGCCATCTCAACCACCTCAACCACCAACTAGCACCGAACCGGCCGTACATCTACGACGCGCTCAGCTTCCAAAAGCAGAACACGCTCGACCTACCGAAGGCGCAGCCCACCAACGGCTTCCCCAACCAACTCATCAGCCTCCATCAGATCCGCAACTACGCACACCAGCCCAACGCCAGCCTCATGGAGCACTCTCTGCTCGGCCTCAAGGACAAGTAACCAGTACAAACCCACCACGACTGGGGCTAACCGAAAAAAAAAAACAACAAACTCGACAAAAGACAACCTAACACAACAACAAACTTGACCTATACAAAAAAAACCTAAACCTATACAAAAAAACCTAAACCTATACAAAAAAACCTAACCTAAACTAAAAAAAAAGATATATTATAAATATAAATAACTATATAATTGTACATAAGAAGATCAACTTTGCAGAAGATAAGAAAGTAGACTTAAATATTTGTCCTCACTCTCTGTTCTTTTCTTTCAAGAAAGCAAATGAAAGAAAATTGAAAGAGAAAAGACAGAAAAGACAGAACATGTGTAATACGAAATTGTTTTTAATTTAACGCATTTTATCTGTATATATATATAAATATAAATAGGTGGCTATGGAATGACGGCTCAAAAATTGCACGTGTGCAAAATTACAATTTGAAATTGTGGCACTGTTCAAAAAACATTTGCGTAAACTTCAAATTGTAATTGATTTAATTGTGGTTCACAGCACAACTTTGCCACGACGTGTGATTTTTCTTTCTTCGGGTATACGTTCTTTTTGTAAATAAGATTTAAGTTTGTAATCGAAATGTTTTCAGTTATCTTACAATTAGTTATCTTTGTGATGTTGAACGATAGGAAGCTTTAATTTTTCTTTGAAACGTGGATAGAACGACGGATAGAAAAAGTTTTGTATCGTGGCGATTTCGGATTATTTTTTATGAAATCTAGTTGATTCTAGTTGATTTAGATCTCTAAACATCTCAACAAAAACAATAGAAGCAAATGTTTCTAGATGTTGTTTTTGTAAACGTAATTTTTCGACTTTTTTAAATGGTTTTTCGATACTTGCGAAAAAATGGTAAAGAAAAATTGTGATTGTTTTTTTATTGTAAGCAAAAAAAGATCTTGTTACTTTTTCATTCTTCTTATATTCTTTCGATAAAACTATTTGTAAATATATACATATTATTTGATATTTAATAGTATGAGAATTTATATGATTATTATTATTATTTTCCTAAGGAAAAAAACTATCTAGGCTTGCAAACGGAATGAAATTTGAAATTTTTTTGGTGAAAAAAGTCGCGAATGTTTATACGAGCGGTTTTTTTTTGTTAAACATTTTTGAATTTATTATTATTACGACCAATAAATGAAATAAAATTGCGGTTTCTATAAGTTTTCCTGGTTTTTATTGGGTTTTCCTTGAGTTTTTCTCTTTTTTAAGTTGTGTTTACTGGAAACGAGAATTGAGCCAAAATTTAAATGGAATGAAAAAAAATAGGATAAACTACACTATACATGTTTAACTGTGATAATTTTCGTACTGAATTATAAGGCAAAATGACGATTAGGATGTAAAGTTAATGTAACTTTATTAGATTCACTTTTAGTGATAAGAGATAAAGTCAAAATTCGTTTAGTGTGAAATGAATGACGAAAAACACCTTGTTCATTTTTAAAGTCTAATAACTCATAAACTAATAAGTTTGAATATATGAGTATGATGTCTTCTTAAAGGCAATTTAAAGGGCTTTAACATAATGTCAAACCTGATGTTGTATTGTTTTGAGTTTATAAGTTATAGCCGTTTAAACAAATCAGTTTTTAAACAACTTATAAATTTTGAAAAATGCTAAAGTTAATTAAATTGACAATATTTAGTAATTAACTAATTGGATCGCCTAAAGCAAGAGAACATCTTAAAGCCAATTAAATAGGCTACAAAACGATATGATTAAAAATTCCTATCATTATTTAAAAAGAAGTTATACGCCCTTAAAATCGACTTTACAAAATTAACTCCATTTTTTTCGTTTTTCTTAAATCTTATTCATTTTTAAAGTCTAATAACTCATAGACTAATAATTTTGTATGTTAGAATTTGATATCGTCCTAAAGACAATTTAAATGTAGTGTCAAACCTGATTTTCTATTTTTTGCGTTTATAATTTATAGTCGTTATCAGTTATTAAACAATTTATACATTTTTAAAATTGCAAAAGTTAAATTAAAATTAAATTGACTTTTTTTAGTCATTGAATAATGGAATTTTTTTAAGCAAGGTAACATTTTAAAGCCAATTAAATCGGCTACAAAATGATTTAATTCAAAATGTTTTGTCATTGTTCAAATGGAGGTTATACGCCCTTAAAAACAACTTATCAGAATTAACTCAATTTTTTATTTTTTAAATCTTTTTCATTTTTTAAATCTAATAACTCATAAACTAATAATTTTGTATCTAATAATTTAACATCGTCTTAAAGACAATTTAAAGAGCTTTAACATAATGTAAAGCCCGATTTCGTATCTTTTTTGGTTTACAAGTTATAGTCGTTTAAACAAATCAGTTAAACAACTTTTTAAACATCTTTTAAATTGGCAATAATTAATAATTGGCTAACTGCATTGTATCAAGCAAGGCAACAGTTTAAAGGCAATTAATTAGGCTTCAAGTTGGTATAATTTAAAATTTCCTATGATTATTTAAAAAGAAGTTATACGTCCTTGAAAACAACTTAAGATAATGAACTCTAAATTTTTCTTATTCTAAAAGCCTTCTTATTTTAAGCCAATTACGCCTAAACTAATTATGTTATAAAAGTCAACTTACAACTTTAGTAAAGAAAATTTAATACTCTTTTCAACGGTATATAACATCGTACCTCAAATTTTAAAATTCCTTAAGATATTTGAGTTAAAAATAAAACTGAACAAGGTGTTTCTTATGGATATAAAATCAAAAACTTATACGATTGCAATGACTGGCTACAAAAAAAAAGATTGATACAAGAATCTAAAGAGTTGATAGTCAATTTGTACATACTTAAATAAGTTTAAATTAAGCTAACTGTAAGTTAAACAAACAATAAGCAGACTTTTCGGCGTGAAAAGGAAAAACTATACGAATAATTATCTTTTTTGGATTAATGTCGTATAAAAAGCAACTCTTATAGGTTAAATATTCTATATTTAATTATAAGGAGAAGAAAATTACCTATTAGCACAATGAAACAATGCGAGTTGTATAAATTGCTGACGATAATATGGTTGATTGTGAAAATGGAGCAAAAGAAAAAAAACAGAGATGAATGAAATGAAAATGAAAACATTGCACAATTTACAGTTTAACTGTTTTAATTGTAATTCAGAACTACTTGTAAAGTTGTAATTTGTATAATGATGTACATGTACTAAGAAATTATTATACGATGGAAGATTTATTGTCATTGATACAAAAAGAAGTTTATAAACCACGTGCGGCGCAAGTCAAAAATGCAACAAAAAAAAATACGAAACTGTTTTCTCCTGTGTTTGTTTTGTGTTTGATTGCGTACTGAGCGCCGATTTATTTTCATTGATGTGGATTTTAACGATTAAAGAAATGCACTTTTCATGAAACATGTCTCTTATTTTTTTCGTTCATTTCTTTTTTTGGTGAATTTCATGTCTATTTGTGTAAAATTTCGGCACAACGAATCCTTGGAATTTTTGACTCTATCTTTCTCTAAAGAAACACTCGAAAAAAGATGCAAGCATAACTATGAATGTCTACAGTTTAACAGAGTTTAACAACAATTTAACAACCAAACATGTGTACCTAGGCGATAATTTCGGCGAATTGACTCAAATTTAACAAATCCAGATCAATAATCATCAGATAAGCAGATTATTGGATTTAATCGATTTATGTGCTGACCGATTTGCATCACAATTCGTACATACATAGGACTCACACACACCCACTCATAGATACTGACGAAATCCATTCAGAAGCGTTATACATTTAATGTTATTAATTAATGAATAAACAATTAGCATGTTCATTGTAAACAAAACGAAAACTATGTGAAATAAATGCAAATGAAATTATCTGAATATTTTGTGGGTTTTTTTCTTATGCGATTTTGTCGCTGCTTTCTTTTTTCAGTCAACGAGAATTGTTTTATTTGAATAATGTGTTTGATAGTTTTAGTTAAGTTTTAAAAGTATTTTGAAGAGTTAAATAGCGGTTAAAATTTCAAAAAGACCTAGCGACATCTATTGGACAAACAAGAAAGTTACTCGTTAATATATTCGTCATACGTCCAATGGATGTCGCTGAAGTATTTTGATATGCAATTGAGATAAAATTTTAAAGCA
>WSZQ02000006.1:3360846-3385957 GCA_019419845.2 Weissflogia rhopalogaster
CAACAACAACAGCAACAACAAGGTATCCAACAATTGCAACAGCAGCAAGGCATTCAACAGCTTCAACAACAAGGTATTCAGCAGAGTATTCAGGTGACTCAAGGCCAGCAGATGCAGTTGCAGCAACCTCAGATGCAATTACAACAACTGCAGTTACAACAACAGCAGCAGCAACAACAACAACAGCAATTGTTGCAACAACCTGGTCAGCTACAACAAATGCGCCCTGTGCTCAGACCGCAGTTACAGCAACAGATCCAAATGCTTCCTTCAGGACAGCGTGTTCTGATCAATCCTAATCAACAACAGATTTTGTTGCAGCAGCAACAACAGAAGTTGTTTAATCAACAACAGTTAGGACAACAGCAGATTCAGCAGGGCACAACCCAACAGCAGATGCAGATCCCACAGTCTCCTACACAGCAAACTCAGCAGAATCTGATACAACAGAATTTGATGGTGCAGCAACAGCAAGGTCAACCTCAGACGATTATGCAAAAGATGATGCCTCAACAACAGCAGATGTTTTTGCAACAGCCGCAGCAACAATCGATTCAACAACAAGTTTTGATGCAAGGACAACAGATTCAGCAGAATATACCGCAGGGTATCCAGCAGAATATGCAGCAGGGCATTCAGCAGAATATCCAACAGGGAATGCAACAAACCATCCTTCCCCAGACTACTCAACAAGGTCAGATCGTCCAGCAAGACGCTGAAATGATGCAGATTAGTAACGTCTCTCAGGCTCAGATTCAGCCGAATGGATTGGCGCAGCAAACTTCGCAGGGAATGATTCAACAGCAGATAATGCAACCTGCAATGATGCAGCAGCCGGCGCAGGGTTTGATGCAGCAGCAGGGTCTACAACAACAGGGCATTCAACAACAGCAAGGTCTTCAGCAACAGCAGTTAATTCAGCAACAGATACCTGTGTCTATGCAACAACAACAACAAACGGTGGTAAATCAACATCAGTTGATGTCTACAACGCCTCAACAACAACAAATTATGCAGCAGCAGGTTGTTCAGGCCCAACAAGTACAAAGTCAACCCAATATGACACCGCCACAACAGCTGCTACAGTCTCCGACTATGCAGAAAGTTAGTATCCTACAACAGCAACAGATGGGCCAACAACAGATTCAACAACAACTTGGTATGGGCCAGCAGCAACAGACGATGATGCCTCAGCAAGTTGTGATGTCCCAACAGCAGCCACAGCAACCGAATCAACCTCCGAATCTCGTCATATCTCAACAGCAACAGCAACAACAACCGAATCTGATCATGGGACAACAGTTTAACAAAGTACAATTCAGTCAGCAACAGCAAGTGCAGACTGTCTCTCAAGGTCCCGCCACAGTTCAGGGTCAGCAGCAGCAATTTATCAAACAGGGCAATTTTCCACAGTTTGTCCAACAACAGCAACAGCAGCAGGGGCAGATTAATCAACAAGGCCCAACACAGTTTATTCAAGGTGTTCAAAACGTGCAGGGTATGCAGAATGTTGTTCAGGCGCCCCAGGGACAGCAGTTCCAACAGCAACAGGTTCAAGGACAGATGCCTGCCGGGCAACAGCAGATTATCACTCAGAGTTCCACGCAACAGAGTAGTGGTGTGCCTGCAACGAATCCTATTTGGCAGCAGCAGGTGATTCGGCAGGCTGTGCCTGGCGGCCCGACAGGAACGAGGGTTCAGTGGTCTGGTGGACAACATCCACCCCGGCAGGTGATACACTTAGATGCTAGGACTCACCAGCAACTGCAACAAATGGCACCTGAGGAACGTGCTCAATTTATCCATTCACTACGGAAGCAACGCGCCCTTGAACAGAGACAGTTGATTCAGATCCATCAACAACGGGCGCCAGGTGGACAGATTGTCCTCAGAGGTCAAGTCCCACAGGGCCTCACGCCTCAACAACACGTCCAATGGCTGCAACAGCAGCACAAGCAAGGCGTTGTCCTTCAGCAAAGTGTGCAGTCTCAACCGGGTCTCAGCCCCATCCAACAACCCGGACCACAGGGCCCGCAAGTCCCTCAAGGTCCACAGACTTTTGAACAGGCTCAGATCCGACCACCTATGAGGGTTCATCAGTTGCAGTTGCAACGGGAGCAGGTGCAAGCCCAGGCTCAGACACAGATTCAGGGCAGTAAACCCATGCCAACATCGGGCCAGCCGGGACCTAATCAAGGCCAAGGCGTTTTACAATCACAACCTCCGGCACCGAATCAACTCGGTCAACCGCAGATGGATGGTACGCAAAGGGGCAAAACGGCATTGGCGAATATGCTCAGTATTAAGCTAAGCGGAGCTCAAACAATGCCTGGGCCTGGCGAGAATCTTCAGGAACCTTCGGCGGCTGGAACACTTCGCTTGATGACCGCGCAGCATAATGCGGCTCTGAACAGCAATAATGCTCGAGCTCATGAGATCCTCGGATTGCAGCAGCAACAGGGACAGATACCG
Source organism: Weissflogia rhopalogaster (assembly GCA_019419845.2). Lineage (NCBI taxonomy): Eukaryota > Metazoa > Arthropoda > Insecta > Coleoptera > Staphylinidae > Weissflogia > Weissflogia rhopalogaster. The sequence continues at coordinate 3,363,319 of WSZQ02000006.1, forward strand.
AGACGACAGGGAAATTTTGTGATTGGGGAGGGTTTGAAACCTTCGGGAGTTCCTGGCGGAATGGGATCTTTTACCCCTGGTAGTCAAACACCGTGTCCCCCAACTGGTCAGGGTGTCCCTCAGGATAAATTGACCTCTCCTAGGAGCGTCCTACCTATACAACATCGCCCAGGGACGTTTTACGGACACAATCCTAATTTGAAATGTAAGTTCTGGATCTACTCAAAGGTCCTCTTCAGGATACCCTTCCCGAAGTAGGGAACCTACGTGAACCTACTTGTTTTCTGTCTAGTGCCACCGGAATTATTCCTCCTCGGTTGTATTTTTGTCGTCGTTGAAATCGAGGACTATCTTAATGAAGAGGTGCCTGATTGGAGTAGGATCATCGCGAAGCATGGTGGTGAGATTGAAAAGCAGTACTGTTCGCGTATCACACATGTCCTGTGCCGGTCGCAGCGACATGGTGTGGTTATGCAGGCATTGCGAGACTTCAAACGCTGTGTCACCATCCACTGGTTGAACGACGTCATCGATCGTGGACAGGTTCTGCCTCCGTGGATGGCCCTCCATCTGCCTGCGATGAACCTCGATAGTAATCCGGCTAGTAAGCACCTGATATCGCTCTCCGGGTTCACGGGCGCCGACCGCGATAGGGTGAAAACCATGATCGAGAGCATAGGGGCTGGGGTAAGTTGTGAAGGTTAGAATAAGGTCCAGGAGTCTACATTCTGATTTACAGTGTACGACGTACTTCTCCCATCACAATACCCTTCTGGTTGCTGCGAAACAGGATGGGTCAAAATTCACCGCAGCCAAGAAGTGGACCATTCCTATGGTGAGTGTTCAGTGGTTGACTGAGGTGATGCTAGGAAATTTCAGTGCCCTCAATCAGACTGAGCACGTCAAGTATCAACAATTTGGCGAGCAACCCAACTTTTGTTTCGATCCATCGTTGGTTCCAACTTTGATGCGTAAGTCCTCTAATTTCATTTCATCCCTTAAATTCATCCTGTGGAAACATTTTGATAAATTCCATCCAATTTTGATGGTTGCCGACTGCAGAGGCATGGAAGATGCCCATCAACATCTCACAGGAATCTTACGAGAGGGTTAAACGTAGTGCCTCACCTGTAAGTCTTCCCAAAAACAAGAAGATCAAGACTGAAGCAGATTCTACTGGCGGTGACAAACTTGAAAAGGAGACAAAGGATGAAGGGCCACCAAATGCAACGCATCGGGTGTACCTTAGCAAGCGTTGTAATAATCTTCAGGAACTCAAGGAAATCGTACTGTAAGTCATCTTTCCGTGGGTGTAGGATCTGTAGGAAGTGTAAAAGGATTGGATATTATCGGGGAAGGTTCTTAGCAGATCTGAATTTGTTTTCCCGTTCCTAGGTCTCTGGGAGGATCGACAACTTGTGATATAGACAGGGCCAACTACCTCGTCGTCTCCAAGCTCTTCCTGACAAGATCCCTCCTCCTAAGCATTTGCAAGAATATCAAGATCGTCTCTGAGACCTGGTTGCACGAGTGTCGGTTTGCTCAGCAGTTTGTCGACGAAACACCTTACATACCAGACGCCAAAGAGTTTAATCAATCTTATGGATGTGACTTTAACTTAACCCTGGGCACTGCCAACCGGTATCGCCTGCTCGAGGGTCGCGAGTTTTATCTAACACCTTCGGTGGTACAGCGTCGAGCGTTTGTTGAGTTTATCAGGGCAGCGGGTGGGGTGGTGGAAAATATACGTAGGGGGTCCGCAAAGATTGAGATAACTCAGGTGAGTGCTCCTTACTCGTATGTGATCATTGCGGATGCGAAGGACCTGCACATGGTCGGGGACCTTCTCAAAAAGGACAACAAGATTGTCTGCTGTAAGGAATTAGTATCGTCGGCCATTCTCAGTCAAACGTTTGAGATTGAGCCGTTTTTGTTGACCAATTAATGACCTGACCTTGACTGAATCAAAGTGTCCTTCACCGGGATACTTTTATGACATACCTTTTCAAGGACAGATCTTTGAATGTTCTGGGTTCCCCAGAGGTTTTAAGAGAAACCTTTGAAGGTATCATTTGTATTTTCCTGCAGATTGATTCTTTGTTCGTTAAAATGTTTTGATGAAATTTATAATAAAATATAATTATTGTGCTATGTGTGGAGATTGTTCCAGTCCTCCTTGATCAGATCCGATCCCAGCTCGCCGATCATCATCGTGGGGGCGTTGGTGTTCCCTCGGGTAATCAACGGCATGACACTAGCGTCGATGACCCTCAACCCTTTTATTCCATACACCCTCAATCTACTATCAACAACACCACCATCTTCTTCCGGAGCCATCTTGCAAGTCCCCACAGGATGATACATCGTACTTCCCATATTCCTCAGGAGACATTCCCAGTAATTATTACTTGCATACGTTATACCCTTACAGTTGGGTATCATGTATTCCAGGAAAGAAGCGTTGACCTCTTTGAATGCTTTGGTGTTGATGACATTCTTCAGGAACTCAATACCAGCAAGCATTACCTTGAGGTCTTTATCGTTTGTTAGGTACCCTGTGCATATCTTAGGCTTATCAAACGGATTGATCGATCTTGACTGAAGGTATCCGATACTCTCAGGTCTTAGGAGAATTGGGTTAAAGTGGATCACCACTTGGTCTTGGTTCAGATGGACCAGATCTTCGATTGTCTCAAAATTGAACCCATGATTGGTATAAGTATTTCTGTTCGTTGTGCTTTTTGGTTGGAACACTCTGACTAGCCACTGAATAGTGGCAATATCTTCCCTGTTTTCGTAAGGATCATTGAACAAGTGCATATTGAGTGTTGATATGGTAGCCAGGTTGCCTGAACCGTTGTTGAAGTACTCAAAAATAGACTGGGTTTCCTCTGACGGGTGAATTTCAGGGCTAGCGATGGGATCGGCACGGATAACAAGTCCCCAGGTGGCAAGGTGGTCCTGAAGGTTCCTCCCAACTGGTAGGTGTTTGATCAGGGGAATGTTTAATTTGTCCAGGTCTTCTTTTGGACCTATTCCGGAAAGTTGGAGTATTTGTGGGGAATTTATGGCTCCCCCTGAAAGGATTACTTCGTTCCTGACATAGATTGATATCTTCTTACCATTAATGTATGCTCGAACACCATAGGTCTTTCCTTTTTTGCTTATCAAGACTTTTGTAACATGTGAATTTGTTGATATAAAGAGGTTTGAGCGTGGGTTTGCATTCAGGTTTTCCTGCTTTGTTAGATATGCCTTGGCAGAACTCTCCCTCCTTCCCGATTTGTCGATTGACATGGTAGTTTCAAAGAACCCAACCGGAACTTCATCATTTTGAAGAGGGTACCCTAGTTCTTCATAGGCTGAGATGACCCTTTCCCTGAGAGTGTTTTTAGTCTCATACTTAGAAGTATGTAGCGGACCATCTTGTCCCCTTGTACTAGAAGGACCTCTAAGGTCAGGATCCTGAACATTCTCATTCTTTTTGAAGTACCGCAGAACATTCTCCCAGGACCAGTTCTTGTCCGATGTGATCGAAGCCCATTCTTCATAATCCACAGGATTTGCCCGAATGTACATCATGGCATTAGTCGAGGAACTTCCTCCTAACATCTTTCCTCGATTCCAAATACAGTTACCATTACGCATACCCATACAACTTGTGTTGGTCGGTTCAGTCAGGTACTCCCAGTCATACTGAGGGTTGCTCTGTAAACCGTTGAACAGTGCCGGGATCTGAAAAACCTTGGTAGTAGACTGATAATAGTCCCCACAGGCTACCACTTACTTGAGCATCCACAGGTGGGTAACCACCAGCCTCTAGAAGGAGCACAGACCATTTCGGGTTCTCTGATAGTCGATTGGCTACCACCGAACCTGCAGAACCAGCACCAACAATTATAAAGTCAAAGGACCTGCCATTTAACTGGTGGTAGCTTAAGTCTGTGGGGAAGTCTTTCTCTTTCAAGAAGGTACACTTTTTCCTAAAGAGGGCGTTGATCAGGGTTAGGAACAGAACTGAGGAAGCACCACCAAGTGCATTTTGACAGGTGTCTTCGATTCCATTTCCCAGACTTCTTTTGTCAAGGGTATCACTAAAAGTAACAGTTTCATTCTGCACTGTTATTTTGAGATGACTTACCTGAGTGACTGCGTCGCTTCACACATTTTGAGTAATTAACTGTTCGTTCAACTAGTTCGTACATCTTCTATATAGACTTTGATAAGATGTGGTAATTTGGTTTGTTTATAAAAGTTGGTAAATAGCTGGGTTACGAAATTAATAGGTCATTACATATTTAGCGGCCTAGATTTCCTATGATAAGAGTTATTTTTTACTTCGTGGTCAAATATTGACTTAAGTAGTTTCTCTGAAGATAATTTAGAACAAGCTAAATGACTTAAGTAACTGAGGTTTAACACAAAGTGATATAAATATTTTATTTCTATACACAACTATCACGACATATTATTATGACTATATACCCTAACTCTTCATAGGCTGAGATGATCTTAGCCCTAATTGGATTATCAGCCTTATACTTTGAGGTATGAACAGGACCACTTTGTCCCCGGGTACTCGAAGTTCCCCTAAGGTCAGACACCAACCTTCTTTGATCAGATCAACTTCCAACTCTCCGACCATTATGGTAGGAGTATTGGTATTCCCTCGGAGTCTGATGAGGTTGTCGAAGATGTCTTTGCTAAATCCACAATTGGATGAGAACCCATTGAATTGGTAGTTTTTTGGAGGAAAGTAAACTAAATATTTTATTTCTATGTACACTTATTCTGACATGTGCTTATTCCTATACTGTATTTATGGGATATCCCCAATCTTCTTTGATCAAATCAGCTCCCAACTCTCCAATCATCATGGTAGGAGCGTTGGTATTCCCCCTCGTGATTAATGGCATGATACTGGCATCAATTACTCTCAACCCTTGAATCCCATGGACCTTCAATCGACTGTCCACCACACCTCCGTCTTTCTCAGGAGCCATTTTACAGGTTCCCACAGGATGGTACATGGTACTACCTACATTCCTCAAAAGGCACTCCCAGTAAGATTTGCTTTTGTGCTCTAGTCCTTTACAGTTGGGAATGTTGTAGTCCAATACCTCGGCGTTCATCTCTTTGAAGGTCTTGGTGTTCAGAATTTGGTTCAGGTACTCAATAGCCGCTTCCATTTGCTTGAGGTCATTACCTTTTGAAAGGTACCCGGAATTGACTTTGGGTTTCTGGAAAGGGTTGTTGGAGTGAAGTTCAATTGTGCCGGTACTCTCAGGACGGAGCAAGACTGGGTTGAGGATAATAAACGCCTGGTCTTGGTTGAGTCTGACGAGGTCATCGACGAGGTCTTGGCTAAACCCACAGTTGGTAAAGAAGTCCTTCAGTTGGTTACTTTTTGGTGGGAACTCCCTGACGAGCCATTCGATTGTCGCTACGTTTTTGTCTCCTTTGAACGGGTCATGGAAGAGGAGCATGTTGTTAATTCCGATGGTTGCAAGTCCACCAGCTCCAGTGTTGAAATAATCGAAAGTTGTGGCTAGTTCCTGCTCAGGAGTCAAGGTAGGGTCGGCTGATGCATCCACGCGTACAATCACACCCCAACTTGCAAAATGGTCTTGAAGATTATGACCCACTGGAAGACTCTTAACAACAGGTATGCGTAATTTACTTAGTTCTTCTTTCGGTCCAATTCCGGACAATTGAAGAATCTGTGGGGAGTTGATAGAACCACCTGAGATGATTACCTCGTTCTTGGCATTTATTGACATCTCTCTACGATTGATCTTAACTTGAACACCATAGGCCTTTCCGTTTTTGATCAGAACTTTCATAACATGAGCATTGGTTGCAATAAAAAGATTGCCCCTATTCTGTGGGGAGGCCGGCCCAGGTACCTGACCAGGGTGTTGACCATCCGTCAAGTACGCCTTGGCACTACTCTCCCTTCTTCCTGCCTCATCGATAGACATAGTGGTTTCAAAGAAACCAACTGGAACCTCGTCGTTTTGAATAGGATACCCTAACTCTTCATAGGCTGAGATGATCTTAGCCCTAATTGGATTATCAGCCTTATACTTTGAGGTATGAACAGGACCACTTTGTCCCCGGGTACTCGAAGGTCCCCTAAGGTCAGACACCTGAACGTTTTCGTTTTTCTTAAAGAACCTCAGAACATTTTCCCAGGACCAGTTTTTATCCAACGTAATTGTCGCCCATTCGTCATAGTCTGTAGGGTTTGCCCGGACGTACATCATAGCATTGAGGGCGGAACTTCCTCCTAACATCTTACCCCGATTCCAAACACAATTACCATTACGCATACCCATACAACTAGTGTTGGTCTTCTCCGTCAAATATTCCCAATCATACAGAGGATTGCTCTGCATTGTCGTGAATACAGCAGGAATCTAGGAAAATACAAAGTGGCAGTAGTCTGAACAGGATCACCACAGGGTTACTTACTTGTGCATCCACCGGTGGGAACCCACCTGCCTCCAGGAGGAGCACAGACCAATTTGGGTTCTCCGAAAGACGATTGGCCACCACCGAACCTGCTGAACCAGCTCCGACGACAATGAAGTCGAAAGTTTTACCATGTAGTTGGTGATAGCTTAAGTCTTTCGGGAAGTCCTTCTCTTTGAGGAAGGAACACTTCTTCCCAAACAGCGTGTTGATCATCACTAAAAAAAGGGCTGAGGATGCCCCGCTGAGAGCATCAGGACAGGAATCTTTTACTCCCACAGGACTATCACAACCACTGGAATTGGTAAGTGTAAGTGACATTTTAATCGTTATCATCTGAAGTTTCTGAAACAATCTGACTTAAGTCTTAGGAACGGACTTAAGAAGATTGCACTTAACTAGAACCTAGATTAAGCTGTTTAACTTAAGTTGACTGACTTAAGTTGTCTGATTTAAGTTGACTAACTTAAGCTGACTGACTTAAGCTGTCTGAGTTACGTTGTCTAACTTAAGATGTCTGACTTAAGTTGACTGACTTGTAATATGTAAGTCTCTAGACTTTAGTAAATCTTGACTTCAGGACCTGACTTGAGTGGTACTCGACTTAAGTATGATCTGATCATGACTTAAATCATCTTACCCGCTTAGCAACATCATGTTGCGAAAAAAAATCACCAAATGCTCGATGCCACATTGCTGATGAGCGTTTAACTATTTTTTTTAACTAAAATTGACTTGTTTACAACAATTGTTGGTGTCGTTACCACCATAATACATATTTTGAATTTAGGAAATGTTATGGTTATACTCAAGGTAATGCCGATATAATTACAATCGCGTTCAATAACCACCGTGGTATCCGTTCTAAATGCGAAATAAATTAATACTTTTTTGAAATCAACATATAAGTGGCTAAATTGAAACTTATTGTTAATTAAAAAACGATTCCAATCTTTAACCTCAGTGTAATCAATATTGTAATTATTAAAACATCAACAATCATACATTAGGCGATAGGTAATTTAATTGGCAATCATTTAAAGGAAGTGAGATTAAAATTTAATTAATTTTTACACAAGTTATTGCAAATATGAGAAGGTAATTCGAAATAATTTTGTTGGAACGTTGTAATAATAGGTTGAGTTTGAGGTGAAACTTTGATGGTATTTAATGTAAAGAAGGTGTGAGGAAATGTTGTAAGTAAATATATCAAACGATGTAGAATTTAATTGGGAATCATTTACAATTCATTAAATTATTTTTTTTATTATTGCAAATGTTATAGTCATTGTTTTGGTTTCATTAAGAAGAAAGACTTTAAAAAATGTTCCCTTAAATTTGATTTGAGTAATTGATATGAAGGTGATAGTAAAAATTATATATTGGCACTTCAAGAGATGCTCAATTTAATTGGAAATAGTATAAAATCAACTAAATTGAAATCCGGTAATTACAACGAAAATTATAATACATTTTGTAAACTATTTCATAATCGAGGAAAAAATGTCAGAAAATGCTTCCTAAATTTTCATAGCAATGTTCCCGCTGAAGACAATTAGAAAAAGCATACTTTCAAACATTAGAAGATGCATAATTTAATTGGAAATAATATAAAATCAACTAAATCGAAATTGGTTAATTAGAACAAAATTTATAATACTTTTTGTTAATTATTTCATTATGTACGATATTTTTCTAGAAAAGTGCTGTCTAAAATTTGTTAACAATAATTCCGCTGAAGATGATAAGAAATAGCATGCGTTGATACAACAAAAGATGCGTGATTTAATTGAGTATAGTATAAAGTTAACAAAATTGAAGTCGGTTAATAACAACAAAAGTTATAATAACTTTTATTAACTATTTCATAATTGAGGAATTATGTTTCAAGACTGCTTCCTAAATTTTGATAACAATAATCCCGCTGAAGACAATAAGAAATAGCATTCGTTGATACATCAAAAGATACCACCAATTACATAAACACATTCATCACTATATATAATTTTCAACTTTAACTCAACTTAACGTATAGACTGAACATAGTCACTACATCAAATCTTACCTTATATCATAGATAATTTAATTGGGCATCATCTTAAGAAAGAATCATGAAAATCTATTGAAAACATTCAAAGTTACAGAAATTTTACTAAACTGCTACATACAAATCACAACAATGGGAGGAGCTATGACAGGTTGTAATGAAGTCTTAGTCCAAAAACGTTGTAAATTAGCTTTATTATCATTTCCAAGTATCTCTTGCACGTGTCACACACACGTGTCTCACATGTCATATGACATTTGCCGGTCGACATTTGGTTTTGCTTAGTTTTTTTTTTTTTTGGATTTGTTTTTATTGTTTAATATCAATATCCTTCAACCTATCATCCTTCAATATCCTATCCTTCAATATATCTTATTATATAATATGTACGGTATAACTTTAATATTCACAACACTCTTTTTTATTTTTTTGGTAGTTTTTTGTTTGGTTTTTGAAAAGTGGCGTAAATTGTGTTTTTCTGGTATTGTTTCTTTCTTTCTTGAGTACTTTCTGGTTTTTCTGGATATTTTGCGTTTAATCTTAGAGAGATTTGAGTTGGAGAAAGATAGAGATAAGTTGTTTGTGTTTAGAGAAAATAGGAGAGGCGAAAACGAGCGAGCGCGAGCGAGATTCAAGATGGTTCCTGTGTATGTGATTGCATAACGTTCAATAGCCTTCGTATTCATAATCTTACTTAAGTATGTCATTACTTAGACTCTTAGACTCTTTTGTCATGTCTTATTTTGTCAGGGTACGTCTTATTTTTACGATTTTTTTGGGGTGAAAATGTAATTTTTACAAACGCAGGAAAGAACACTTTTGAAAAATGTGATTGGTGAATCATGTACGACTAAGGATAAGGAATCGGATATGTTACGTTTGTCCATTTCCGCCATCTTTGTGTTTCTTGTTTTTTTTGACAATTTTATGACGCCTTTTAGTCATTTTTGCCATTTTTACGCAATTGGTTTACACATTTTCGTTTCGAGTTTATGATCTTAAACTTAACATTGAATAACGTATATTTAATTTGAAGGAAAGTCCACATGTTTGACATGAAATTATAGACAATTAAATTTTCTGTACCTCTGTGAAGAGGTATTATTAATATATTTGTTTAAACTTATTTTATGGAATGTTAAAGAGAATATTGCAAAGAAAATTTGAAACGTAACAAAAATGAAGCTCAACTTTAATTCTAATTAACTCATACTTATAAAAGTGGACTAAAGTCAAGTGATATGACGGAAGATGCAGAATTTAATTAGCTATCAAATTATGAAAAGATAAACAAAATCTTTCAATTTTAAAAGATTTTATAGTGTATTTTATAAAACATTTCATGAAACCCTAAAATAATTCTCAAAAATAAGTTTAAACTACAACCATAACTAAATGATATTAATTATAAACCGAATTTATTGAATGGCGTAACAAATGATAGATAACTTATGTGACTTTAATCTAAGATCAAAATAATTAAAATCGTTAAATTTTAAACGATTACACAGTGGGTTTTATAAAACATATCATGAAATCATCACAACAGTATTCTCAAAAAATATGCTTAAATTTCAGCATTAATTAAACTACATTCATTTAACACGGAATATTATAAATTCAGTATCAAATGATAGATAATTTATGTGGCTTTAAGTGCAGCCCATAATAATTTGATTTTTTTTCAAACCCAAAAGGAGTTAGAGCTATATGTAGAATTCATATCAAACCATTCAACATTCAACAAATTCATTCATCAAATGTAGTATCTCAAATTAAAAGCACATTAACTCATACTTATAAAAGGAGAAAGTAAAGTTAAGTAGTACTACAAGATGCACAAATTAATAAGCTATCGTATTATGAAAAGATAATTAAAATCACTCAATTTTAAAAGATTTTACAGTGGGTTTTATAAAACATTCCAGGAAATCCTCACAACAACATTCTCAAAAAATAAGTTTAAACTTCAACATTAATTAAACTATATTCATTTAACACCCAATATTATAAATTCAGAATCAAATGATAGATAATTTATGTGGCTTTAATGTGAGCCCATAATAATTAAATTTCATCAAACCCAAAGGAAGTTAGAGCTATTTGAATGCAACATTGTCATTGTTCTAAATTTGGTCAAGTTCCGCGCCCATTTTCCGGGCGGCCATTTTGGTTACTCAGCGCCATCTTTGTCCATATCTCAAACACTTGCGTTAAATTTGTTTATTTATAATATACAACGAGCCACGAAGCATTTACACACTGACTTGTTTTCTGTTTCGAAATGAAACGTCCTTTTTGTTGTTTTTTATAGAAGAAAATTTACAATAATTTTTGGATTCAAGCGAACGAATAACACATTCCTCTGTCTCAATGTCTTGCGATAGTTTAGTGTGTAATTAGTCAATTAATTTATTTAGATCGCAATTATAATATAGATATAGATAATTTATGTATAGTATGTACATTGTCATCGTCGTTCGTTTTTTTTTTCAACGTTTTGTTGTGTCTCATTTTGTCCATTTTCATTTGCCTTAAGTAATGTTAGTTTTTGTTTTCGCGAAAAAAGAAAATGGCGCTGATAATGACTTAAGCGCGTCGACGCACGCACCGCGCATTTTCCAAACAACCCCCCTCGACTAGGTATTGTCCACACAATTGTTTTTTTTTGTTTGTTTTGTTTTCCTAATTGTAAGTAATCTTCAGCTACATAAATCATGATTGTACGCCGAGCGAGGCTGCGTGCGCATGCGTCGAGTGCTTAGCGCTTGAACCACTCAAGGTGGCGCCATCTTGTTTGTGGAGGAATTAACAATTATCAACCATGGGGTTGGATTTGTTGTTGTGCTTAACTTATGTTTTTTTTGTTTGTTTGACAGTCGAAAAACCTAAATTTTGTGCGCGTGTCAAAGGGAGAAAAATCGCTCTACATACGCCTAGATTTTTTGTTTCGCGTTTGAATTTATGCATAACCTAACCTCGCATAATCTAGACTTGAGATAACCTAGACTTGTGATATGATTTTATGCCGGCACGTTTGTTTTGTTTTGCACTATGATACAAGGTGTTGTTTTGTGGGCATGTGTGTGTTTACAATGTGATTTTTTTACAATTTCTTTAAACTTCCACATGGAATAACTTTGGTAATTATGGAGATATGATAATGAGGTTTATATTAGTTTATAGGGAATTTATTTCCGCATCGACCAAATAAGAGATAATTAAAATATGTTTAGAATTACTGAAGTAATTGAGACTTTTATAAAAAAATTCAAAATTTGTGAAAGATAAGATATTCATGAACTTTGAACTTAATTAATTCGGATTACGTAGAAAGTTACTGAGTCTTGTAGGACATCATATTATAGGAATTTTAAGTGAGAATAATAATCACCTTTAGATGATTAAAATTAGGTAATTATTAACTGACTTATAGGTCATTTAGTAAAACCTTTCAAATATTAAATGTAACGTTTGTAAATTTAAACTTTACGTTTTGAACCTAATTAAATTGGACTAATTAAAATGTTACTTAGTCAAGTAATACACTAGATTAGAGAAAATTTATTGGAGAATAATCTAAACTTCAAATAATTCAAATTAGTTAATTATTAACCAACTTATGGGCGATTAAATAAAATATTTGAAATCTTAGGAAAATGTAATCCTCGGGAATTATAACTTAACGGTTTGAACCTAATTAAATCGAACTAATTAAAACGTTATTTAGTCAAGTTATACATCAGATTAAAGGAAATTTAACAGAGAATATCACTGGCCTGAGATAACTAAAATTGGTTACTTATTAACTATGTTATAAGCAATTAAGTAAAATATTTCATATTTAAAGAAACGTAATTTTTGAAACTTTAAACTTTACGTTTTGATCCCAATTAAATTGAACTTGTTAAAATCTAGATAATCAACTAGGACTGGAAATAAACGATAATTTAATGGCGAATCACAAGAACTCTAAATCATTCAAATTAGTTCATTTTCAGCCAACTTATGGGTCATTAAGTAAAATATTTCAAGTATAACAAGAAATATATAATTATAAATTTAAACTTTATGTATGAACCTAAGTAAATCGAACTAATTAAAATATTACTTAATAAACTAATACAACATATTAAAGTTAATTATTAACCAACGTACGAGCCGTTGAGTAAAATATGTCAAGAATAATCAATAATATTACTAAATTTAAACTTTACGTTTTGAAACGAATTAAATGGAACTAATTAAAATGTTACTTAATCCGCTAATACATCAAATTCAAGAAAATTTAACAGAGAATAACACAGCCTTTAAATAATTTAAATTGGTTAATTTTTAGCAAAATTATGAGCCCTTAAGTAAAACATTTCAAATATTATGAATTAAAATTTTTGAAAATGCATACTTTGTACTTTGAAGTAATTAAAATCATATTAATAAAAATGTGATCATAACATATTTGATACTAGTGGATAGATAATTTATCTAGGAATAATATTATTTCAACAAACTTTAAATCGGTTGATAATAACAAGAGATACGCCATATTTTCCAATCGAAAACAAAAATGTGTTTGGACTATAATACATGTGTGATAAACTGAGTGTTATCGGAACTTTTTACAAATTTCTCAAATGTATCTGTCATAATATCAATGCTCTATTATCAGTAGTTAGCCATTAGTACAATAGTCGGTATATATTTATTAGCATATCGCGTAAATTTAAGATTGGTTGATAAGAAACATTAATGATAATGATATTCTTTTTGTTTGTTTGTTTGTTGTTTGTATATATACGTGGACATCATGCTAGGTTAGGTTGTAAACCGAAAATGGCGCGACTAGAGAGTGAACACACGTGTTTATTTATTTTATTTTTTTGTCATCTTTGTTGTATGCCATTTTCTTTCAATCCAATTTGCCAAAAATTTGATAAGTTATAGTTACGGTTAATTAGTGATTATGTGTAAATGTAAAAGTTAATTATCATTATATTTATATATGTTCATTATATTTATATGTATGTATATTTATATAGTATATGTATGTATAGCTGTATATTTATATATTTTTGGCGCGCATGCGCAGCGAGCGTCAATCACGTCACCACCGCTGTCTGTGTGTCTACACGAGTCGGCCACAGATGGCGCTATTGGGGGAGGGGGGTGACGAGTGACGCTGCGTTTATTTTTGGTATTATTTTTTTGTGTTAATTATGATTAGTTATGCTTATCAGAGAGGGCGGTATTGTTTTGCTTTCATTTTTTTCTGAGAGGCGTGACTTTCACCTTGAATTTTTCCGGTGTGTGAGTGTGTGTGTGTGTATGTTATGTGTGGTTATGTTTACGTGTCGTACCAAGGGGTAGGTGTGGCACTCAGTGAGAGGGCGGGGGCATATAACAACGTTTTTCTTTTTATACATTTCTTTCGTGAGAGGTGTCGCTTTTCGCAGTTTCTCACATCTCAACAACAACAACAACGCACAACAAACACCTGTGTTTGTAACATTTGTTTGACAGTTGACAACTGACTGTTTATGTCAGTTTTGACAGGTGTCATTTTTTGATAGGTATCATTTTTGACATGTGTCCTTTTTGACAGGTGTCACTTTTTTGACAGTTTTGACATGTGTCAACTGTGTTTTTGCGCGCGTTAAATAACATTGTTGCATTTATTTAAAATCTAGAAATTCTTATCTAATCAATATGTGAAGATTGCATTGTTTCTTGCTTTAGTTATCAATAATGATAATAATAATAAATATGTCAATAATCGAACAAACAACAACAACAACAACAACACGTAACAATTTGGTTTTGCGATCATTTGGTTTGTTGGTTATTTTCGTTTTTTTGTGTTTGTGTTTTTTTTTTGAATTATCGGGTTATTGCATGGATTTATTGGGCGTGGCGATAGGTGGTTTATTCAGTTCGTATGGGTGTGGTTTGCTTAGGCGGCACATGCGCTGATGATTGGTTATTTGCCCCCGAGGCCGAACTTCATGAATATGAGCTCCTTGCCCTTGGAGAGTATATCGCCGCCGGGCGCGGCCATCTCGTTGAGTTTCTGCATCAGATTGGGTCCTCCCTGCGCGCCAGGCACGCCTGGCTGGCCCGCCTGCATCGGGTTCATGCCGCCGGCGCCGCCCATTCCCATTGCGCCGCCCATTCCCATTGCGCCGCCCATACCGGGCTGCATGCCCACTCCCCCACCGCCGCCCATCGGATTCACAACGCTGGGTATCACCTGCGGTACACCCTTCATGCCCATGCGTGAACTCGTCGTGGTGGTGGCGCCACCGTAGCTATTCATACCGGCCGCCTGCTGTTGTTGTTGCTGCTGCTGTTGTTGTTGCGCCTGTTGTTGTTGCTGCTGCTGTTGTTGTTGCTGTGCCTGCTGTTGTTGCGCCGCCGCTGTCGTCGTGCTGCCGCCGCCGAAGAGGTTCGACACTGGGTTACTGAAGAAACCGCCCGTTGTGCCGCTAGCCTGCTGTGGGTTTGTCGAGGAGGAGCCAAAGAGCCCGCCCATTATGCCGCCGCCCGTCGTTGGTGCCGCGCCCACTGCTGCTGGCTGCGCTGCGAGGGGCTGATTACCACCTCTCTGGCCTCTCCTCTGAAAGCACACGCACACGCCCAAGGTCAGCAATTAAACACGCCCCGAACATACAGAGAGACGGCGTTTGAGTTTTTCGTTCATTTGATCACAAACGCAGCTGGAACATACTTCGCAAAACCTCCCCTCAATGAAAACAACCCTTTACCCACAAAAAACCATAGTAAACATAATCCCATAGAAGTAAACCCAAAATCCCAAATCCCAAAGAATAAAACAGAAAAGAGGTGGAGTTAAGAAGACAGGTGGGGCGGCACCTAAAACACACATTAGTATACATAGCCGTGAGATATAGAGGCGGGGTTGTTGTTCAACTAACAGGTTGGGGGTCGTACTTATTAAGAATAGATAGATAGAGTTTGGCGAGGGGGCTGGGGCGTGCACCGTGCATGGGCGTGCACTTACTCCTTTACAGTTTTCTTTTCTGACAAGGGGTGTATGTAGCTAATTAAGAGAAATTTCAGAAAGAGGTGGGCGTGGATACAAGGGTGGGGGCGGGCAGGTGTGACTAAACTCTCGTATTTTACACTAAATACATTGCACATGACCACATGACACACAATGATAATATTGATAATGACATGGCACAAGAAAGGGTTTTATCAATTTACAAAAGTAACAACACAGCAACATTGAGCACATATCAGACCAGTAAAAAGAAAGAAAAACAAATGGTAATGTGTTTTTGTGATACTGAGATTTGGGTAGGTATTATATGGATTAGAAGAGGTTAGGTTAGGGGAATGGGGTCAAGAGTACCAGAAAATAGATTAGGAAGAAAGAGGAGCAATCTGAAAGGAGGAGGTGGCTATAAGGGGAGGAGCTATTGAAAGGTGGACGTGGCAGTGATTCTATATTTTGGTGGGTGGAGCCCTGTGTGTGCTCAGTCCTCAGTCCGACGCAATTTTCGTGATTGGGTGAGACTACATTCGAGAAGAGAGACAGAAAGAGACAAGTGTGATTAGTAAGTTTAGTAAGACAGAGTTTAAAAAAAACGGAAACAAAAGATGAAAGGAACGAAAAAGTGACTTTATCTCTCTCATAACCAAAACCGGCAGTTATTGTTTGACACGTGTGTGTGTGTTTGCGTGTTCCGTCTGAGAGAGGTAAAGATAGTCGGTAGTAGAGTACAAGAGTTGGTAGTCGAGTATAGTCGAGTATAGTGAGAGATAGAGAGATAGTGATAGAGACAGAAGTAAAATGAGTAAGTAAGAAAAGAGAGACAGTTACCTGGTGCTCGGTGAAACCCTGTGTGTTCGGTGGCGCGGTGTTGGTGGTGTCTGACTGAGAGGGTAACACAGGGCAGGCATCTAGCAACAGACAACACACAATACAGTCAGCTGCGCGCGCCCTGCGCCTGACCGACGTTCCGCGCACGCCCTCAGAGAGAGAGAGAACCTCTAGCTCCTCCCAAGTATAGGCATATGAGTTTAGCTCCACCCACATTTATTGTAATGCCTCCCAGGGAAGTGTTAACTTCCTAAAGTCAGTTTTCTTATGGGGTAGGGGTAGTAGTGGAGGTGTCAAAGCAAATAACTCCTCCAAAGAAAATGATAGCTCCACCCTCATTGTAATGTTTTTTTTGCGTGAATGTCTCCACCCTAGGAGTACACCTTTGGAGTCTTCGAATGGAGGTGGGGAGAAGACGCCCCACCATTATAACTCTTCCAGATGTACTAATTCCGCCCATACCAATGCTAACTCCTCCCCATTTCAAATTATGACATCATATGGAGGTGACATCTTCATCCCAATAAAAATACACCCCGTGTTTTAAAGTATGATTTGGGGGAGGAGTCTGGGTAGAGTTGTCCTCTCTTGGAGGTTCAAACTCTCCCATGAAAGTACTCCGCCTTCAAAGTATGACTTCATATGGACGTGATACCACTTCTTCCCACTATAATTACTCCTCCATGTTTTAAAGCATAATTAAGGGATGAATCTAAGCTCCTCCCATGGAACCGATAACTCCTCCCTTGGAACCGATAACCACTTCGAAGTAACACGTTCCATGAAGATGTTCCTTCTTTTCCCAATCAGAGTAACACTTCCCTGATAAGGGGAGGAGTCTAATCGGAAGTGTTAACTCCCTGTGGGTTGAGCTAGAGAGGGGTTTGTTTGTGTGGGCGTGCGCGTCGTCGACCGAAAATAAACAGCCAGAAAAATGAAAGAGCGATATAGAACTGAAGTTGAAAATAGCGAAAGTAAGACAGATTGTGTGAGAGAGAGAGAGAGATAGAGAACTTGCTTACTATCGTTAAGAGTCTGAGAAACAATATGTGCAACACCGACACGCAATATTATCAATATGTTTATCATCAGGAAAGAAATAGACAGAGAGCAAGAGAGAAAGAAAGATAGTTTGGTAGAAAGAAAAGAGTCGTAGAAGAAAGACGGAGAGGGGAGATGAAGAAGAACCAAACAGATGACGACAGATGGCGTGCGTTATTCTCAGATCTTTTTTGTTCCCAAAAAAAATTGATACTCAGCAAGCAGTGACACGACAACGAAAGATAACGACAAAAAAGTACAGTGTAACCAAGGAAGTAAAACAACAATAAAAGCGCCCCCTAGAGATCAGTCGCCCAATGGCGGCGAGAGGCTGCAACTCTCATCAACCCTTTGTGGGCGGAACACAAAACAACAAATGGCGAATGATGTTTCTTTTTTTTTGCTGCTGCAGCTTGAGTTTGACTTCTCTCGCATGAGTGTGCTGCTATTTATTTTGCAAATGACATTTCTTATCGAGGGGTGAGAATAGCATAATGTGTAACTTTTGGACGGGACGGGGGCTGTGAGAGTGAGTATGGGGTTGTATGGGTTTTTATTTTGCTTACGTGGTCCACGTGCGACGGAGTCCCGCGGCGGTGGCGGTGGTCCACGCGCGCCTGGCCCATGGCCGCGCACGCCCCGCTGCTGCAGCTGTTGTTGTTGCGCGGAGGCGGGTCCGCCGACGGCGCCGCCCACACCTATGACGCCGCCGCCACGGCCCCCAACGCCGGTGCCGGCGGGCCCGCCCGGTCCGTACTGGTCGGGCGCGTCGGTGAGGAAGTTGGAGGGCACGAGGCCGCGTACGCCGTCGATCTCGCCCATGTAGAACCCATCGTCGTCCATCTCGCCGTAGACGTTGATGATCTGCCCGGTGGCGAAGCTCAATTCCACCTGCAGTTGGGGGCGCAACCACATTTTGTGTGTGTTGCCACGCGAGTTTGTTCGGTTGATTTTGTAGAGAGAGAGAGAGATAGAAAGAGAGGGTGGGGGGTGGTCGTAATAGTGGTTGTGGTTTCATGTAGTTGGTTCACAGAGAAAGAGAGAGAGAGGGGTGTTTACAGTGGTGTAGTGGTCGTGAGTTAGTACAGAGATATACAGGCATAAATATTTGTTTTGGGAGGAGTTATTGGTTTTGTGGGCGGAGTTACAGAGAGTAGAAGTAGATGTAAAGTGATGGGTGGAGTTATCGGATAGAAATATTTGTAATGGGAGGAGATATAGATGATTTTGGCAGAGTTGCAGATTAGTAGGATGAGTTATAGTACGATGGGTGGAGTAACAGAATGGACATATGTGTAATGGGAGGAATTATTGATCATTTGAGCGGAGTTACAGAATAGTAGAAGGAGTTATAAAGTGATGGGTGGAGTTTCAGGACAAAAGGATAGTCATTATAAGTAGTTTTAAATATTATGGGATCAAAGTAGGCATTGTTAAACCAAAATATTTATAGTGAGAGGAGTTATATATTAGGGAGGAGTCGAATATAGTAGATAGGAAGAGTTAAAAGTAGGTATAGTTGTTGTCACAGGTGCAGATTTTGACGAAGTCGAGTATAGAATGTGTAATGTGCGTGAGAAAAAGAGAGTTCGAAAGAGAGAAAGAGAGAAACAAACACGAAACAAAACGGGGTAGAGATTAATTTTTCCAAAACTTGATCTCATCTAAATTGCTAATGTATCGTTACGCTTCTAAGTTCTAGAATACTTTCTAGAATAATCTAATATTGTCTACCCCCAGTCAGAGATTCAAACAGGGGAATGTGTGCATCATGTGACCATAAGTCAGGCATGTTTGAATCTTTGTCTGTGGGGCTTGATGGCATGCATTCGTCGAATGGTCGTGTTTGCTACTTGCTAATTTGCTAAAGGGTGGTGAACGGCTGGAAGTTTCGTTTCGCTGGAAATGGGGGCGTGAGGGAAAAAAAGAGGCGTGGCCTGTTTTTTTTTCGACGGGGATGCAAGCGGCGCGTAGATAGAGAGAGAGACACAGCGACACGGGTTTAGGGACTCACCTCGGCGTCCACGTTCGGGCTGAGCTCCTGCGGGTCGTAGTCATAGAGGGCGACCATACGTTTCATTGGCATCGTTGCGTAGATGTCACCCCAGCGGTCTCGATCACGATTCTGTCCACCTTCAACCTCCATCACCATATTGTGTGGTACATAACCTCTTCTACCTAGAATTTAGAATGGGTAGGAGGTGTTAGAGTCAATGTGGGAGAAGTTTTAAATGACGTGGGAGGAGTTATTAACAACGTGGGCCGAGTTATCGAAAAGCAGGAGAAGTCATAGAAAAGTAGATGGTGTTAGAGATTACGTGGCAAGAGTTATCAAAGTGTTGGTGAAGTTGTAAACAATTGGAGGAGTTAGAACTATCGCGTTATAAGGAACGAGGGAGGAGTTATTATGGACGTGGGAGGAGTTAAACAACGTGAAAGAAGTTGTAAAAAACTAGCAGGATTTATAGAAAAGTAGGAGGAGTTAATGTCTTCGAGGGAAGAGTTATTAAAGACTAGAAGAAGTTATAATCAAATTTTGAAAGAAGGAAGAACAGGAGTTAAAGTCTGCATGGCATTATGAAACAGATTGGGAGGAGCTATAGAAAAGAGAGAGGAATTATAAACTACGTCGGAAGTCTTATTTTATGGGAGGAATTATTAAAGCGTAGGAGGAGTTATACAAAGTGGGAGGAGTAATAAAACAATAGCAGGAATCATAAAAATACGAGAAGAGTTTCAGTCGTTGTGGGAAGAGTTATCAAAGTGTAGGAGGAGTTATGCCCAGTGTGAGGAGTGATTGTTGTCGTGGAAGGACCTAGACAAAATGTGAGAGGAGATATAGACGTGGGAAGAGTTATGAAATTACAGGAGAGGTTATAAAAAGTAGGAGGATTTATAATCAACATGGGAGGAGTTTTAAAAAAAGTAGGAGGAATTGTATACAAATGGGAGGAATTAAATTACCTCTACATTCACCCCAGTAGAAACCATCTGCATCTTTGTCTCCCCACACTTTGATGTTGTCTCCCTCGTTGAAGGGTAGTTCCTCGTCACAAGCGTCCGGATTCGGTGACATTGTTGCCGGGTCATAGTCGAAGAGGGCGACGAACCAACGAGCGCGTTTCTGGGCCGTCGGCGGTTGGCCCGCCTGATTGGCGAACATTTGTCCACGCCCACCGCGCTGCCCGTGCTGCATCCCACCACGCATGCCGCCCTGCTGTTGCTGCTGCCCTCCTGGAACCACTAACATAGAACATATGTTATTCATACCCGAAATGGCTAAGGTGAGCGTAAACATTGACAAAAGAGAGTTTAGACAGCAGACGAGACAGCCTGTGGAGTATGCCCGCTTTACCTGTGGGACACACAAAAGCAGAGACCACGACAAGAACAAGAGTTTGAAAAGAGACAAAACATCGAGAGTGTATGGTATGCAGCACAATATCAATCAACACACACAGATGAAAGTATATAAACGATAGCAACGAGACACATTCAGAGGCGGAGTTATTTTGCTGTTGTAGATATGTTGTTCGTAAGAGTGACACATTGAGCGAGATAAAGAGACAGAAAGAGATAGAGAGTGGCATGCGCCTCTTGTCGTGAGTGGTTGAGTTGTTGTAGATGTTGCTTGTAATTTTTTGCGTTTATGAAACGTGCGCGGGCACCTTGTTGTTGGCCTGGTCCACCGACGACTCCGCCCCCAGGCGAGTGTTGGTAGGGATCGATGGGTGCCTGTGGGGGTGGGGCGCCAGGCGCGCTCCGCCATCCCGTGCCCGTGCCGGTCATTGGAACAGCGCCCTGTTGCTGTACCTGTGGATTATTGGGCGGCTGGGGTTGCGAAGGCGTTTGCGCCTGTTGGGGCGTGTGCGGTGTGTTCGCGTGCGATTGGTGGTTGATTGGACGCTGGCCGGGCATTCGTTGCTGCCCGCCTGGCACTCCCCCACCACCACCACCGAAACGCTGCTGCTGCTGTTGTTGGCCACGTTTGGCCATGCCCATCGCGAGGGGTGGGGCGGTATCGAGTAGCTCGTCTTCGCTGAGATTGCCCTCATTGGTGATCTCTGTAAGCGGACGGTGCGCTGCGTGTTAGAAACAGAGAGAAACAGAAAAGAATGGCATGAGTGAAAGACGAACAACGGCGATGGTGAATCCTCCTCAGTCATTTTTTTACGTTTTTTGATTTAGCGTTTGCCTATAGAGATCGCTGGGTGAGAAATTGCGTTAGTGGGTGGAGTTATGAGCATGGAGGTGGAGCTAATCACTAAGAGGCTTACCTATCTGTGGGATGCCTGTCTGTTGGCGATGGCCTTGGTTCGGAAAGATTTCCTTGTCGCTCAGGTTCTCATCGTGTTCCAAAACCTGTGTCAATCGGTTTGGATTTTATATGATGTGGGTGTGGCTTAACTTCAGGTTACATAGGATGAAAATATCGCTTAATTGTGTACCTGTTGTCCTTGTCTAGTCTGCTGTCTCATATGCATGGGCATTGCACTATGGGGTTGTCTCTGTCTGTTAGCTCCGCCCCGCAGTACCTGCATGGGTATCAACGTCGGTACAGAGTCCGCCGATTGGCCATCACGTGCCTTGGTCCGTACGGTCACATGCTTGGGATTCATGCTCAGCAGTTTGCTGATGTCGATAAGGGCGTGGTCGCCGGTGGGGCTGTCCACGTCCGTCACCTTCTTGCCATCAGCGAACACCGCGTAGCCGGTAATAGCCGAGCCTGGATGATGTGGTGTGAGCACCGGGTGCCATGTTACGAGCAATGTGCCATCTTGAGGCCCCGCCTCCAGTTGAATATCGCTGGGCGGATCCGGCAAACCTTTGGGCAGGGTTCGGAAGTCCGTGTGCGCTGCGGCAGGTAGCGGTAGATCCTCGGCGACGTTCGCCACATTCTGGGCGGCGCGATGGTGTTTAGCGCGAACGGTGACGCGGTATTGGGTGTTCGGGGCGAGTCCGGTGATGGTGTGGCGGTACACGCCCGGCTTCACGCAGCGCACCTCTACGTTGTTCACGCACACTACATGCTGGTGGTTGGAGTTGGAAGGCAGCCAACTGATGATTGCCTGCGTGGCGGTGATGTTCGTGGCGCGAACGGCCGACGGTCCCAGTTGGTGCGTATCTCTGCCGATGATCATCGTGCAGGCGGCGTCACGAGACGTACGTCGATTGGCTGTCACCGAACGCACGCTGATTCTGTGTGGCTGCAAGCACACCAATAAAGAGATGTG